>OZ025253.1:4718959-4831014 GCA_964019135.1 Arenicola marina | reverse complement strand
TGAGAGGGACACATTGTCATGGGCTGAATATACCTTGAGCGGTCATGGGGGTGGGGGTGGAGGTGGGCATGTTGTCATGGGTTGAATATAGCTATGACCAGAGCCTTTAGCCTAGCATGAGATCACCCATTTACGTGGGTTAAGGGACATAGGGAGGGGGGGGGGGGGCATGCTGTCACGGGTTAAAATACAGCCATGACCAGGTGTCCCCTTAGTTTAGCATTGGATCACTGATCCAGGTGGGTTACGGGATAGAGAGAGGGGGGGACATGTTGTCATGGGTTAATTATATCTATGACCAGATGTCCCTTTAGCTTAGCACGGGCTTACCGATATATGTGGGTTAAGGGACATGGGGAGGGGGGGGGGGCATCCTGTCACGGGTTAAAATACAACCATGACCAAATATCCCCTTAGTTTAGCATTGAACCACACATTCAGGTGGGTTCAGGTACCCCGGAAGGGGGGGGGACGTGTCGTCATGGGTTGATTATAGCGATGACCACATGTCCCCTTATTCTAGCACGAAATTACCCATCTAAGTGGGTTAAGGGATATGGGCAGGGGGGGGGGGGACATGCTGTCACGGTGTAACATGACCAGGCGTCCCCCCATGGCAACATGTCCCCCCATAACTTGTGTCCTCATTTGCACGTATACATTAGAATTGCAGGGGGGACACGCTGTCATGGGGGGACGGCTGGTCATGTTACACCGTGACAGCATGTCCCCCTCCCCCTGCCGATGTCCCTTAACCCATATAGAGAACCGCAATCTCGTGCTAGAATAAGGGGACATCTTGTCATAGCTATATTCAACCCATGACAACACGTTCCCCTCCTTCCCGATGTCCTTTAACCCACCTGGATGTGTGGTCCAATGCTAAACTAAGGGGACATTTGGTCATAGCTGTATATTAACCCGTGACAGGATGTCCCCCCCCCCTCCCCATGTCCCTTAACCCACATAAATCGGTAATTCCGTGCCAAGCTCAGGGGGCATCTGGTCATAGCTATTATTAACCCATGACAGCATATCCCCCCCCCACCCTCTCTACGTCCATTAAGCCACCTGGATCAGTGATCCAATGCTAAATTAAGGGGACACCTGGTCATGACTGTATTTTAACCCGTGACAGTATGTCCCCCCCCCCCACCCGCCTCCCAATGTATCTTAAGATACATTCAGCCCATGACAATGTGTCCCCCCATAACTAGTGCCTTAATATGCGCGCATATATTAAAATTGCAGGGGGGACACGCTGTCATGGGGGGACGCCTGGTCATGTTACACCGTGACAGCATGTCCCCCCCCTGCCCATATCCCTTAACCCACTTAGATGAGTAATTTCGTGCTAGAATAAGGGGACATGTGGTCATCGCTATAATCAACCCATGACGACACGTCCCCCCCCCCCTTCCGGGGTCCCTGAACCCACCTGGATGTGTGGTACAATGCTAAACTAAGGGGACATTTGGTCATGGCTGTATATTAACCCGTGACAGGATGTCCCCCCCCCCTCCCCATGTCCCTTAACCCACATATATCGGTAAGCCCGTGCTAAGCTAAGGGGACATCTGGTCATAGCTATAATTAACCCATGACAACATGTCCGCCCCTCTCTCTATCCCTTAACCCACCTGGATCAGTGATCCAATGCTAAACTAAGGGGACACCTGGTCATGGCTGTATTTTAACCCGTAACAGCATGCTAACCCGTAACCCCCCCCTCCCTATGTCCCTTAACCCACGTAAATGGGTGATCTCATGCTAGGCTAAAGGCTCTGGTCATAGCTATATTCAACCCATGACAACATGCCCACCTCCACCCCCACCCCCATGTCCGCTCAAGGTATATTCAGCCCATGACAATGTGTCCCTCTCATAACTAGTGACCTCCTCCGCGCGTATACCCGAACTGCAGGGGGAACACGCTGTCATGGGGGGACAGCTGGTCATGTTACACCGGGCTTTTAACGCAAGCAAGCCGTGAAATATGCGAGACCAATGCAACATGTAGTATACAGAACCTAATTCTCCACAGTGAACGTGCGTGGAGAAATAGGGCACAGCCATGCGATGAGATGTCCCGGGCTTTTCACGCAAGCAAGCCGTGAAATATGCGAGACCAATGCATTATGTAGTATAGAGAACCTAATTCTCCACGGTGACCGGGCGTGGAGAAATAGGGCACAGCCATGCGATGAGATGTCCCGGGCTTTTCACGCAAGCAAGCCGTGAAATATACGAGACCAATGCAACATGTAGTATACAGAACCTAATTCTCCACGGTGAACGTGCGTGGAGAAATAGGGCACAGCCATGCGATGAGATGTCCCGGGCTTTTCACGCAAGCAAGCCGTGAAATATGCGAGACCAATGCATTATGTAATATAGAGAACCTAATTCTCCACGGTGACCGGGCGTGGAGAAATAGGGCACAGCCATGCGATGAGATGTCCCGGGCTTTTCACGCAAGCAAGCCGTGAAATATGCGAGACCAATGCATTATGTAATATAGAGAACCTAATTCTCCACGGTGAACGTGCGTGGAGTAATAGGGCACAGCCATGCGATGAGATGTCCCGGGCTTTTCACGCAAGCAAGCCGTGAAATATGCGAGACCAATGCATTATGTAGTATGGAGAACCTAATTCTCCACGGTGAACGTGCGTGGAGAAATAGGGCACAGCCATGCGATGAGATGTCCCGGGCTTTTAACGCAAGCAAGCCGTGAAATATACGAGACCAATGCAACATGTAGTATACAGAACCTAATTCTCCACGGAGACCGGGCGTGGAGAAATAGGGCACAGCCATGCGATGAGATGTCCAGGGCTTTTAACGCAAGCAAGCCGTGAAATATGCGAGACTAATGCAACATGTAGTATACAGAGACGAACCCTAATTTTCCACGGTGAACGTGCGTGGAGAAATAGGTCACAGCCATGCGATGAAGTGTCCCGGGGTCTTCACGGCAAGCAAGCCGTGAAATATGCGAGACCGCTGCACTATGTGGTATAGAGAGAGCACGGACTCGCATTTACAACGGGGGGCGAGCGTGGAGAAATAGATCACAGTCATTAGGTAGGGTGTCCCGGGGGTTTCACGGCAGACAAGCCGTGAAATAAGCGAGACCGCTGCACTATGTGGTATAGAGAAAGGACGGACTCGCATTTACAACGGGGGGCGAGTGTGGAAAAATAGAGCACAGCCATTGGGTAGGGTGTCCCAGGCTTTTCACAGCAAGCAAGCCGTGAAATATGCGAGACCCCTGCACTGTAGAGAGGGAGTTGAACTCGCCTTCTCCACGACGAGTGAGCGTGAAAGTCCTGGGCGAGACCACTACACTGTGTAGGGGGAAGTGCGTGGAGAAATAGAGCACAGCGATGGATTGACAAGTCCCAGGCTTTCTGTCGCCTCTGTCACGCCTCTGCCACTGCCTAAATGCACGCTTCTCGCACCATGTACACTCGCTCGCTTCGCAAGCTATGCTCAGGCTAAGAGGGTCGATGGCGGGGGTGGAGGTGAGCGCGGGCGGGCGGGGGTACACAACTATTTGATAAAGGGACAGATCAGCTCCCCAACCGACTTAGCTTCCTAGCTGTGCCACTAAGCAAAGTAGACTCGTTGGCGGGTGGCCGGGGTGGGTGGGGGGGGGGCAGAACCTGTCAGAAAAAGGGACACATAACTATGGTTACTACCGCTCTCCCCCATCCATCCCCACCCCACTAAGACTCCTGTGCCCTAGTCAAAGTTGGACATTTCCATATTCGCCCAGCTAAGGTTTGTACTTTAGACAAATTTCGTTGCAACTGCACTAGGACAGTGTTTGTCGGCGGCATGGTTTACCCAACCGTTTGTCGCCGTTAAAAAGCCGAGTCCGAAAAGAAACTGCGTGAAAAAAGCGAGTCGGGCTGGCTCTATTTTTTCACGACTCGCTATTTTCATGCAACATGCGCACTAACGTACAAATTGTGTGCTCGCCGTAACTGAAAGACTCCTCGCTGGCTTCGTGCCGCGGGGTCCCCCTGCGTGATGAATAGTATGGAGGGGGTTGATGGGGAACCCGCCCAAATGTAGCGAACATTTCCAGACGTTCTCTTCTAATGTTGGTTTTCATATGAAATGTGGGTTTTGTGGATTTACTTTTTTTTAGGAATATTTTATTTGTATAAAATCTGTAAAATAAGCTGTATTTCGATGAAAAATAAGCTGTATTTCGATGAAAAATAAGCTGTATTTCGATGAAAAATAAGCTGTATTTCGATGAAAAATAAGCTGTATTTCGATGAAAAATAAGCTGTATTTCGATGAAAAATAAGCTGTATTTCGATGAAAAATAAGCTGTATTTCGATGAAAAATACCCCGCCCCCCTCCGGCGGGAATAAAGGTAGCTGACGGTCGGAGCGGGATCAATTGCTACTTTTCCGGCATTTTCCAAAGGTGGATGCTCGTCTTAACTGTTCAGCATTCCCCATCCGTTTCCGAGGGAGGGGAATACACCTGATGCCGCCCAAACCCACAAAATTAGTGAGAGCAGGGGCTGACACAGGGGCGGGAGTCCTCACCCGCCCGCTTTTCTGAAACATCCCTAAGCAACAATGAATTTGGTGCCCCCGCCTGTTTGTACTGCATCCCCTACTTTGTTGGTATCAAGCTCGGGAGGTGGGGACGGGGCGGGGGGGGGGGGCAAGACTGACAAGCGTAACTTCGGCGTACGGCGGGAGCTGAAATTACGTACTCCTCGCGTTGAACCAAGAATTGCACAAACAACTTGCCGTTGGCCGTTACCGTTGGCCCGTGCATGCTCCACTGTCACCGGGCCGGGGCCGGGGCCGGGGCCGCCGCTGGGCGCTGGGAGGTTATTTAATTCATTGCTCGGTTTGGGATGGGGGGGTTCCGCGGTAAAGTCCCCCCCCCCGTCCGCTCGGTCGAGGTTTTACCATCAAAATTCGCTCGGTCGGGGCGTTTTAATCTTTTGCGGCAACCCGTCTATGAACGCACATTTTCAGAGCCCCCCCCCGCCCCTTCCACCCCGGTCAAAAGTTTTTAAACATCGGCTCTGTAGCTATAGGGATATCTTTTTCATCACAAATATCCACTCTCTCAGGCATCAAGGCACCCCACGGAACCCTCCCACCAACCCCTCCCCCCCCCACCGGCCGCCGAGTTACTGACGGTTTAAAATATTCTGAGATCCACACCCCTCCCGCTGTCATTTGCTCAGTTAGATGGTCTTGAATGCAAATTAAACATCAATGGAACGCTGAAAGAACTTCCACTTAAGTTATGCTTTCAAAGGTTTTAATGCAACGATGTCACTGATCTGGTAAAGTCGGACCATTTGAAACAAACGACCGTTAAAGTCCATCTCTTATGTCCTATGTTACGTTGCATATATTTGATCCATTTGCACTATATTAACGAAATTCCATACGCACTGAATTTATTTGCCACCAATATTACCAATATTAGCCATTTTATCACAGACCTGCCCAAACAAGTAGAAGATAGACAGGGGCAAGTATTTCATTGATTCGTGACGTCACAAGATGAACCGGTTTCGTTGCGCAATACGGTTAGCGCGACTTTTGAGCATGGCGTCTATAGGAGGGCCATTGTCCTTCCGCATCGATCGGGATGCAGCTATGCCAGCAAGATTATTTGGAATTAATCATAGTGAGGGTGAAGAAGAACAAGTGGAGGTATTAGGGGAACCGGAGCATGTGTTCTGCCGCCGTATCTTACGCTTCGAGCCATCTCGACTGGAGATTGCTAAGGAACTGTAATAGTTGAAAACCTCAAAACGCCCTTCGCAAAACAGTAGTGCGAACGCCTCATTCATAAAAAGTAATGCTTATTATATCATGGGATCTAGATCAAAAACCTGCAGATATGTCTTGTAATCAAATAAAATATTAATTGGGCGACCAGCAGGCAAATTGGTGAAAGCTACTTAGTAATTTGTCCCAACCGGACACCATAACGTTCGGGTTTCCACAAGTATTACTATAAAAAGTACGTGATGAAACATATGATTGGATTAGTGCGCTGCGTACTTTTTAGGCTAGGCCGATAAATGCCGACCTCCCTCCCTTCTGATGTGCATAAAGAAGTTCTTTTACTACATACATTTAACCCTGGATCTAGATTGTATGTCTACGATTGGACGTCTACTGTAGCCTAGCCCACCCTTTCCATTTTGGGGAAGAAACGTAGCCCGTAGGCTGGCAACACTGGCAGTGGCTACTGTCCTGAATCTGTTTGTTTTCAGTAACAGTCTGTGAGTCATTGTCACGAATGTTGCTCTAACCAACAAGACCACACCACTAATGTCATAGATCTAGGTCTATCTAGATCTACATGTGGCAAATATTCATCATGAGATAATGTTAACCGAAATAAACATCTAAGTTAGAGCTTCCCTGCTGCACGTCTACATGCATTCAAACACCGCGGGCAGTCGAAGCGAGCGAGGCGCACTCAAACCGGTTCATCTTGTGACGTCACAAATCTGTACTCTGGGCGGGGGTTTAGAAATGGATCGTTCGCTGCTTGAGTTTATTTTGGTGACTTTAGATATTAATATTTATGGCATAAGAGACATTGTAAAATAATTGCATCTGATAAATGGCTTTAGTAACCACTGGGAAATGTATATTTGGAAGTGGTTTAGTAACAAATACCCCCCCAAGAGATGGACTTTAAACTATAGCCCAGAACCCTAGGCTGTGTGGGCTGAAACACAGCCTAGTCTCATTCCATAGTAAAATTCTGGTCTGGAACAACCCCATTTCAGGGTTGTTTGACTGATATGATATGATACAATTCTTCTTCTATATTTGACTGTTGATCTAAATTGGGCTATAGAAGTGTGGGAATATATATTGGTATAGAATAGACTCAAGAAAGTGTTGGTATATATATATATTGAAAGCATTGCTATGTACACTAGAAGACTTCTGCGAAACAACATGCAATTTAAATAAATATTTAGATGAATCTAGAAAAAATCACTGACACACAAATCGGCACTGCTTTCCACCTCGATCCACTGGGGGGCCAAAAGGGACAAAAGCTGAGGGGTCACTGAGGCCTTGGCAATGACAACCAGGTATCTGAACCCCAATTTTTCAGGAAAAGATACATGGGCCTCATGAACCTTCACAGCAAACCAGGGCCAGGATTCCAGAGCATACTCAGCTGAGTCATGTGAAATACATGTCAAATAAAGCAAAGCTTAACTTGGCATCCTTCCAGAAGAGCTGGCAACTGATATTACTGAAGACATTCTCCACAAAATCCTAAAAAAAGGACTACAGCTATAACTAATACAAATATCTGTAACGTTGTCAGTGTAACAACATTGTAGAAAGCAAAAATCTCAGGAGAATTTAAATACTTAAGGCAACCCAGCCTGCTCCAATGACTTGCTGTGTATGGTGTGGCATATAGATCTATATAGGCAGTTCTATAGTGCCAGACAACTAATTAGAACATATTGTGAATTTAAGAATAACTGCATGGTGCTTTATGACAATAGCAGCCAGAATTCTTTTCTACCAGCGCTGCTTGCCTAGCATTTCTGATATATGATATATATGCATGCAATATGAAGAAATAACATTACATTTTTCACCTTCCCCCCCTTTGCTTTACATATAAGCCTTGTAAATGAACAGTATCAGTACTCATTATCATTTAAAATTGAAACAACTGAATTTTTAGTTGCCATATCAAGTAACTACCTGACCGAAATTTCACCCACAAATTACCTTGCATGCTGTTACCTCCCTTGTGGATAAGGGCCCATTACCATCTTTAGGGTTCAGGCGTAGGGTGTAGATTGCGCTCGGTGTCGGGTTCGGGTCAGGGTTAGGTACCCTCTTCTTCACTCGCCGCCTCACCTGCATTTCGGGTAACGGCCGCCCGCTTTGTCAATGCTACATCAGTACTATCCTTAGTGTTTAGGTACAGGGGGTAGATTGCGCTCGGGGTCGGGTTGGGGTCAGGGTTAGGTACCCTCTTCTTCACCCGCCGCCTCACCTGCATTTCGGGTCACGGCCGCCCGCTCTGTCAATGCCACATCAGTACTATCCTTAGGGTTTAGGTACAGGAGGTAGATTGCGCTCGGGGTCGGGTTGGGGTCAGGGTTAGATACCCTCTTCAACCGCCTCCTCACCTGCATTTCGGGTAACGGCCGCCCGCTCTGTCAAAGCTACATCAGTACTATCCTTAGGGTTTAGATACAGGGGGTATATTGCGCTCGGGGTCGTGTTAGGGTCAGGGTTAGGTACCCTCTTTTTCACCCGCCGTTACACCCGCATTTTGGGTAACGGCCGCCTGCTCTGTCAATGCTACATCAGTACTATCCTTAGGGTTTAGGTACAGGGGGTATATTGCGCTCGGGGTCGGGTTGAGGTCAGGGTTAGATACCCTCTTCAACCGCCGCCTCACCTGCATTTCGGGTAACGGCCGCCCGCTCTGTCAAAGCTACATCAGTACTATCCTTAGGGTTTAGGTACAGGGGGTATTTTGCGCTCGGGGTCGGGTTGGGGTCAGGGTTAGGTACCCTCTTTTTCACCCGCCGCTACACCTGCATTTCGGGTAACGGCCGCCCGCTCTGTCAATGCCACATCTGTACTATCCTTAGGGTTTAGGTACAGGGGGTAGATTGCGCTCGGGGTCGGATTGGGGTCAGGGTTAGGTACCCTCTTTTTCACCCGCCGCTACACCTGCATTTCGGGTAACGGCCGCCCGCTCTGTCAATGCCACATCTGTACTATCCTTAGGGTTTAGGTACAGGGGGTAGATTGCGCTCGGGGTCGGGTTGGGCTCAGGGTTAGATACCCTCTTCAACCGCCTCCTCACCTGCATTTCGGGTAACCGCCGCCAGGGTTTAGGTACAGGGGGTATACTGCGCTCGGGGTCGGGTTGGGGTCAGGGTTAGGTACCCTCTTTTTCACCCGCCGCTACACCTGCATTTCGGGTAACGGCCGCCCGCTCTGTCAATGCCACATCTGTACTTTCCTTACGGTTTAGGTACAGGGGCTAGATTGCGCTCGGGGTCGGGTTGGGGTCAGGGTTAGGTACCCTCTTTTTCACCCGCAGCCTAACCAACATTTCGGGTAACCGCCGCCCGCTCTGTCAATGCCACATCTGTACTATCCTTAGGGTTTAGGTACAGGGGGTAGATTGCGCTCGGGGTCGGGTTGGGGTCAGGGTTAGATACCCTCTTTTTCACCCGCAGCTACACCTGCATTTCGGGTAACGGCCGCCCGCCCTGTCAATGCCACATCAGTACTATCCTTAGGGTTAAGGTACAGGGGGTAGATTGCGCTCGGGGTCAGGTTGGGGTCAGGGTTAGATACCCTCTTCAACCGCCGCCTCACCTGCATTTCGGGTAACGGCCGCCCGCTCTGTCAATGCTACATCAGTACTATCCTGAGGGTTTAGGTACAGGGAGTATATTGCGCTCGGGGTCGGGTTGGGGTCAGGGTTAGGTACCCTCTTTTTCACCCGCCGCTGCACCTGCATTTCGGGTAACGGCCGCCCGCTCTGTCAATGCTACATCAGCACTATCCTTAGGGTTTAGATACAGGGGTTATATCGCGCTTGGGGTCGGGTTGGGGTCAGGGTTAGGGACCCTCTTTTTCACCCGCCGGTACATCTGCATTTCGGGTAACGGCCGCCCGCTCTGTCAATGCCACATCAGTACTATCCTTAGGGTTTAGGTCCAGGGGGTAGATTGCGCTCGGGATCGGGTTGGGGGCAGGGTTAGTTACCCTCTCTTTCACCCGCCGCTACACTTGCATTTCGGGTAGCGGCCGCCCGCTCTGTCAATGCCACATCTGTTCTATCCTTAGGGTTTAGGTACAAGGGGTAGATTGCGCTCGGGGTCGGGTTGGGGTCAGGGTTAGATACCCTCTTTTTCACCCGCCGCTACACCTGCATTTCGGGTAACGGCCGCCCGCTCTGTCAATGCCACATCTGTACTATCCTTAGGGTTTAGGTACAGGGGGTAGAACCTGCATTTCGGGTAACGGCCGCCCGCTCTGTCAATGCCACATCTGTACTATCCTTAGGGATTAGGTACAGAGGGTAGATGGCGCTCAGGGTCGGGTTGGGGTCAGGGTTAGGTACCCTCTTTTTCACCCGTCGCCACACCTGCATTTCGGGTAATGGCCGCCCGCTCTGTCAATGCCACATCTGTACTATCCTTAGGATTTAGGTACAGGGGGTAGCTTGCGCTCGGGGTCTCGTTGTGGTCAGGGTTAGGTACCCTCTTTTTCTCCCACCGCCACTCCTGCATTTCGGGTAACGGCCGCCCGCTTTGTCAATGCCACATCTGTACTATCCTCAGGGTTTATGTACAGGGGGTAGATTGCGCTCGGGGTCGGGTTGGGGTCAGGGTTAGGTACCCTCTTTTTCACCCGCCGCTACACCTGCATTTCGGGTAACGGCCGCCCGCTCTGTCAAAGCCACATCTGTGCTATCCTTAGGGTTTAGGTACAGGGGGTAGATTGCGCTCGGGGTCGGGTTGGGGTCAGGGTTAGGTACCCTCTTTTTCACCCGCAGCTTAACCAACATTTCGGGTAACCGCCGCCCGCTCTGTCAATGCCACATCTGTACTATCCTTAGGGTTTAGGTACAGGGGTAGATTGCGCTCGGGGTCGGGTTGGGGTCAGGGTTAGATACCCTCTTTTTCACCCGCAGCTACACCTGCATTTCGGGTAACGGCCGCCCGCTCTGTCAATGTTACATCAGTACTATCCTTAGGGTTTAGGTACAGGGGGTACATTGCGCTCGGGGTCGGGTTGGGGTCAGGGTAAAGTACCCTCATTTTCACCCGCCGCTACACCTGCATTTCGGGTAACGGCCGCCCGCTCTGTCAATGCCACATCTGTACTATCCGTAGGGTTTAGGTACAGGGGGTAGATTGCGCTCGGGGTAGGGTTGGGGTCAGGGTTAGGTACCCTCTTTTTCACCCGCCGCTCCACCTGCATTTCGGGTAACGGCCGCCCGCTCTGTCAATGCTACATCAGCACTATCCTTAGGGTTTAGATACAGGGGTTATATTGCGCTTGGGGTCGCGTTGGGGTCAGGGTTAGGTACCCTCTTTTTCACCCGCCGGTACATCTGCATTTCGGGTAACGGCCGCCCGCTCTGTCAATGCCACATCAGTACTATCCTTAGGGTTTAGGTACAGGGGGTAGATTGCGCTCGGGGTCGGGTTGGCGTCAGGGTTAGGTACTCTCTTTTTCACCCGCCGCTACACCTGCATTTCCGGTAACGGCCGCCCGCTCTGTCAATGCCACATCTGTACTATCCTTAGGGTTTAGGTACAGGGGGTAGAACCTGCATTTCGGGTAACGGCCGCCCGCTCTGTCAATGCCACATCTGTACTATCTTTAGGGTTTAGGTACAGGGAGTAGATTGCGGTCGGGGTCGGGTTGGGGTCAGGGTTTGATACCCTCTTCAACCGCCGCATCACCTGCATTTCGGGTAACGGCCGCCGGCTCTGTCAATGCCACATCTCTACTATCCTTAGGGTTCAGGTACAGGGGGTAGATTGCGATCGGGGTCGGGTTGGGGTCAGGGTTAGGTACCCTCTTTTTCACCCGCCGCTCCACCTGCATTTCGGGTAACGGCCGCCCGCTCTGTTAATGCTACATCAGCACTATCCTTAGGGTTTAGGTCCGGGGGGTAGATTGCGCTCGGGGTCGGGTTGGGGGCAGGGTTAAGTACCCTCTTTTTCACCCACCGCTACACGTGCATTTCGGGTAACGGCCGCCCACTCTGTCAAAGCCACATCTGTACTATCCTTAGGGTTTAGGTACAGGGGGTAGATTGCGCTCGGGGCCAGGTTGGGTTCAGGGTTAGGTACCCTCTTTTTCACCCGCCGCTACACCTGCATTTCGGGTACCGGCCGCCCGCTCTGTCAATGCCACATCTGTTCTAACCTGAGGGTTTAGATACAGGGGGTAGATTGCGCTTGGGGTCGGGTTGGGTTCAGGGTTAGGTACCCTCTTTTTCACCCGCCGCTACACCTGCATGTCGGGTAACGGCCGCCCGCTCTGTCAATGCTACATCAGTACTATCCTTAGGGTTTAGGTACAGGGGGTAGATTGCGCTCGGGGTCGGGTTGGGGTCAGGGTTAGGTGCCCTCTTTTTCACCCGCCGCTACACCTGCATGTCGGGTAACGGCGCCCGCTCTGTCAATGCTACATCAGTACTATCCTTAGGGTTTAGGTACAGGGGGTAGATTGCGCTCGGGGTCGGGTAGGGGTCAGGGTTAGGTACCATCTTCTTCACCCGCCGCCTAACCTGCATTTCGGTTCACGGCCGCCCGCTCTGTCAATGCCACATCAGTACTATCCTTAGGGTTTAGGTACAGGGGATAGATTGCGCTCAGGGTCGGGTTGGGGTCAGGGTTAGGTACCCTCGTCTTCACCCGCCGCCCAACCTGCATTTCCTTTCACGGCCGCCCGCTCTGTCAATGCCACTTCAGCACTATCCTTAGGGTTTAGGTACAGGGGATAGATTGCGCTCGGGGTCGGGTTGGGGTCAGGGTTAGGTACCCTATTCTTCACCCGCCGCCCAACCTGCATTTCGGTTCACGGCCGCCCGCTCTGTCAATGCCACATCAGTACTATCCTTTAGGGTTTAGGTACAGGGGGTAGATTGCGCTCGGGGTCGGGTTGGGGTCAGGGTTAGGTACCCTCTTTTTCACCCGCAGCCTAACCTGCATTTCGGTTCACGGCCGCCCCCTCTGGCAATGCCACATCAGTACTATCCCTAGGGTTTAGGTACAGGGGGTAGATTGCGCTTGGGGTCAGGGTTAGGTACCCTCTTTTTCACCCGCAGCCTAACCTGCATTTCGGTTCACGGCCGCCCCCTCTGGCAATACCACATCAGTACTATCCTTAGTGTTTAGGTACAGGGGGTAGATTGCGCTCGGGGTCGGGTTGGGGTCAGGGTTAGGTACCCTGTTTTTCACCCGCAGCCTAACCTGCATTTCGGTTCACGGCCGCTCGCTCTGTCAATGCCACATCAGTACTATCCTCAGGGTTCAGGTGCAGGGGGTAGATATTGCGGTCAGGGTCGGGTTGGGGTCAGGGTTAGATACCCTCTTCAACCGCCGCCTCACCTCCATTTCGGGTATCGGCCGCCCGCTTTCTTAAGCCACATCATTACCATCTTCAGGGTTCAGGCGTAGGGTGTAGATTGCGCTCGGGGTCGGGTTGGGGTCAGGGTTAGGTACCCTCTTTTTCACCCGCCGCTCCACCTGCATTTCGGGTAACGGCCGCCCACTCTGTCAATGCCACATCTGTACTATCCTTAGGATTTAGGTACAGGGGGTAGATTGCGCTCGGGGCCAGGTTGGGTTCAGGGTTAGGTACCCTCTTTTTCACCCGCCGCTACACCTGCATTTCGGGTACCAGCCGCCCGCTCTGTCAATGCCACATCTGTTCTATCCTGAGGGTTTAGATACAGGGGGTAGATTGCGCTCGGGGTCGGGTTGGGTTCAGGGTTAGGTACCCTCTTTTTCACCCGCCGCTACACCTGCATTTCGGGTAACGGCCGCCCGCTCTGTCAATGCTACATCAGTACTATCCTTAGGGTTTAGGTACAGGGGGTAGATTGCGCTCGGGGTCGGGTTGGGGTCAGGGTTAGGTACCCTCTTTTTCACCCGCCGCTACACCTGCATTTCGGGTAACGGCCGCCCGCTCTGTCAATGCTACATCAGTACTATCCTTAGGGTTTAGGCACATGGGGTAGATTACGCTCAGGGTCGGGTTGGGGTCAGGGTTAGGTACCCTCTTTTTCACCCGCCGCCACACCTGCATTTCGGGTAATGGCCGCCCGCTCTGTCAATGCCACATCTGTACTATCCTTAGGGTTTAGGTACAGGGGGTAGCTTGCGCTCGGGGTCTCGTTGTGGTCAGGGTTAGGTACCCTCTTTTTCTCCCGCCGCCACTCCTGCATTTCGGGTAACGGCCGCCCGCTCTGTCAATGCCACATCTGTACTATCCTCAGGGTTTAGTTACAGGGGGTAGATTGCGCTCGGGGTTGGGTTGGGGTCAGGGTTAGGTACCGTATTTTTCACCCGCCGCTACACCTGCATTTCGGGTAACGGCCGCCCGCTCTGTCAAGGCCACATCTGTACTATCCTTAGGGTTTAGGTACAGGGGGTAGATTGCGCTCGGTGTCGGGTTGGGGTCAGGGTTAGGTACCCTCTTTTTCACCCGCAGCCTAACCAACATTTCGGGTAACGGCCGCCCGCTCTGTCAATGCCACATCTGTACTATCCTTAGGGTTTAGGTACAGGGGGTAGATTGCGCTCGGGGTCGGGTTGGGGTCAGGGTTAGGTACCCTGTTTTTCTCCCGCCGCTACACCTGCATTTCGGGTAACGGCCTCCCGCTCTGTCAATGCCACATCAGTACTATCCTTAGGGTTTAGGTACAGGGGGTAGATTGCGCTCGGGGTCGGGTTGGGGTCAGGGTTAGGTACCCTATTTTTCACCCGCCGCCTCTCCTTTCTTGTGGATTAGGGCCGCCCGCTCTGTCAATGCCACATCTGTACTATCCTTAGGGTTTAGGTACAGGGGGTAGATTGCGCTCGGGGTCGGGTTGGGGTCAGGGTTAGATACCCTCTTTTTCACCCGCAGCCTAACTTGCATTTCGGTTCACGGCCGCCCGCTCTGTCAATGTGTCATCAGTACTATCCTTAGGGTTTAGGTACAGGGGGTACATTGCGCTCGGGGTCGGGTTGGGGTCAGGGTTAAGTACCCTCATTTTCACCCGCCGCTACACCTGCATTTCGGGTAACGGCCGCCCGGTCTGTCAATGCTACATCAGCACTATCCTTAGGGTTTAGGTCCGGGGGGTAGATTGCGCTCGGGGTCGGGTTGGGGTCAGGGTTAGGTACCCTCTTTTTCACCCGCAGCCTAACCTGCATTTCGGTTCACGGCCGCCCCCTCTGGCAATGCCACATCAGTACTATCCTTAGTGTTTAGGTACAGGGGGTAGATTGCGCTCGGGGTCGGGTTGGGGTCAGGGTTAGGTACCCTCTGTTTCACCCGCCGCGTCACTTCCCTTGTGCATAAGGGCCGCCCGCTCTCTTAAGCCACATCGTTACCATGTTTACGGTTCAGGCGTGCGGTGTAGACTACATTCAGGGTTGGGTTGGGATCAGGGTTAGGTACCCTCTTTCTCACCCGCCGCTACACCTCCATTTCGGGTAAGGGCCGCCCGCTCTGGCAAGGCCACATCATGATTATCTTCAGGGTTCTTGCGTACGGTGTAGATGACGCTGAGCGCTGGGTTGGTGGGTCGATTAAATACTGCGTTTTTTAGGTTATTCTGATAAACCACTTGGTTGTTTATAATCGCAGTCGACCGGCCAGCCTAAGGATGGAAATTGTGACCTCATGTCCGACGTTGCACATTGCAATAACGGTATATGTCATTCCTATTACCACTATGTCCTTCGCTCCTCTTTGTGCATTATTGCTGCACTCGGAAAATCTCTCATTTGGATACCTTTCACAAACCTGGACCTCTGTCAGTACAGTTCAGTACTGGACATAGCATCTAACCACACCTGTCGCTCTCTCTCAAACTTTGTTCAACACAGTTAAGCCTATACACATCCGTAAAAGGAACTGAAATGTAGATATCCTGCGACATGTTTTCTTCGCTTCAATTTACGGTTCGCCGACACCAATACGACGTCCTGTTTTCCGTAGTGTGTGTGTGTGGGGGGGGGGGGGACGGGTATTTACATTCCTCGGGAATGGACTTTTCATTTCACCGTGAACTGGGAATGAAGGGAATATTTCTTCGTCAACGGGGAAAAGGAGGCGCATGCATTCGCAGTTTGAGCCACTTCCGCAGACAGAAGACAGGGATATCTGCTATTACTGGCAATAAATACAATTAATATTAGACGTATATATATGTGGACTAATGATACATCCAGATCATATGTGTCTTCAACATGCTAGCGACTTGGTTTTGGTATATTTATGCCGGTTTTGGTCGGTTTCGGTCGGTTTTGGTCGGTTTCGGTATAACTATGTACCGGCCTAGAGCTGCTCGCAGCCTACTGTTTCGGACAGGCAGGCTGGTTCCCAGCGAAAGTACAGATTAGACCAGCTCCACGCACGGTGGCGCTACGCCCCGTAGGACGGCGGCGCTACGCAAGCTACTTTTTACATAACGGTGCCCTAGCGGAGTGAGTCGAAGGCAGAGAGTGGAGACCAGATAGCCACTGATAGCCGGTAAGCATTTACAACCAATGAGAACCCTCGAGAATGCTCACTGCGCTACGCCTGGTGATAAACAGAAACGAAATTATGGCGCACAGACTAGGCAAACTCGCGATGGAAATCCCACAGAGCTGCCGGAAAAAACGCCTTCAAGCAGCGATGTCAAAATGTCTTTCCAGTCGATTGCGTGATAATTTGTTGACTGAAGTGTTGCAGCAGTGAAGGTAATGTCTACTGAGGAAACCGCAGTCGTGGCACGACTTGCCAGGGTTGGGTTTCGAACTGTCGAGTGCCGTGTCCTTGCCAGGCCAGGCCAGGGTTGCCGGTTGGCTTTCGAACTGTCATGTCGTGTCGCTTCAGATGCAGGAAAAGGTTGGGTTCTGAACTGTCGTGTCCTGTCATTTCCTTGCCAGAGTTGGCTTCCGGCCTGTCACGTCATGTCGTGTTCTTGCCAGGGTTGGGTTTCGAACTGTCGTGTCCTTGCCAGGGTTAGGTTTCGAACTGTCGTGTCCTGTCGTGTCCTTGCCAGGGTTGGCTTTCGAACTGTCATGTCGTGTCGCTTCAGATGCAGGAAAAGGTTGGGTTCTGAACTGTCGTGTCCTGTCATTTCCTTGCCAGAGTTGGTTTCCGACCTGTCACGTAATGTCGTGTTCTTGCCAGGGCTGGGTTTCGAACTGTCGTGTCCTGTCGTGTCCTTGCCAGGGTTAGGTTTCGAACTGTCGTGTCCTGTCGTGTCCTTGCCAGGGTTAGGTTTCGAACTGTTGTGTCCTAGCCAGGGTTGGCTTTCGAACTGTCATGTCCTGTCGCTTCAGATGCAGGAAAAGGTTGGTTTCTGAACGGTCGTGTCCTGTCATTTTCTTGCCAGAGTTGGCTTCCGACCTGTCACGTCATGTCGTGTTCTTGCCAGGGTTGGGTTTCGAACTGTCGTGTCCTGTCGTGTCCTTGCCAGGGTTAGGTTTCGAACTGTCGTGTCCTACCCAGGGTTGGCTTTCGAACTGTCATGTCCTGTCGCTTCAGATGCAGGAAAAGGTTGGGTTCTGAACTGTCGTGTCCTGTCATTTCCTTGCCAGAGTTGGCTTCCGACCTGTCACGTCATATCGTGTTCTTGCCAGGGTTGGGTTTCGAACTGTCGTGTCCTGTCGTGTCCTTGCCAGGGTTGGGTTTCGAACTGTTGTGTCCTGTCGTGTCCTTGCCAGGGTTGGCTTTCGAATTGTCATGTTGTGTCGCTTCAGATGCAGGAAAAGGTTGGGTTCTGAACGGTCATGTCCTGTCATTTCCTTGCCAGAGTTGGCTTCCGACCTGTCACGTCATGTCGTGTTCATGCCAGGGTTGGGTTTCGAACTGTTGTGTCCTGTCGTGTCCTTGCCAGGGTTGGGTTTCGAACTGTCGTGTCGTGCCGCTTCAGATGCAGGAAAAGGTTGGGTTCTGAACGGTCATGTCCTGTCATTTCCTTGCCAGAGTTGGCTTCCGACCTGTCACGTCATGTCGTGTTCATGCCAGGGTTGGGTTTCGAACTGTTGTGTCCTGTCGTGTCCTTGCCAGGGTTGGGTTTCGAACTGTCGTGTCCTGTCGTGTCCTTGCCAGGGTTGGCTTTCGAACTGTCATGTCATGTCGCTTCAGATGCAGGATAAGGTTGGGTTCTGAACTGTTGTGTCCTGTCATTTCCTTGCCAGAGTTGGCTTCCGACCTGTCACGTCATGTCGTGTTCTTGCCAGGGTTGGGTTTCGAACTGTTGTGTCCGTGCCAGGGTTGGCTTTCGAACTGTCATGTCGTGCCGCTTCAGATGCAGGAAAAGGTTGGGTTCTGAACGGTCATGTCCTGTCATTTCCTTGCCAGAGTTGGCTTCCGACCTGTCACGTCATGTCGTGTTCATGCCAGGGTTGGGTTTCGAACTGTTGTGTCCTGTCGTGTCCTTGCCAGGGTTGGGTTTCGAACTGTCGTGTCCTGTCGTGTCCTTGCCAGGGTTGGCTGTCGAACTGTCATGTCATGTCGCTTCAGATGCAGGATAAGGTTGGGTTCTGAACTGTTGTGTCCTGTCATTTCCTTGCCAGAGTTGGCTTCCGACCTGTCACGTCATGTCGTGTTATGGCCAGGGTTGGGTTTCAAACTGTTGTGTCCTGTCGTGTCCTTGTCAGGGTTGGGTTTCGAACTGTCGGGTCCTGTCGTGTCCTTGCCAGGGTTGGCTTTCGAACTCTCATGTCGTGTCGCTTCAGATGCAGGAAAAGGTTGGGTTACGAACTGTCACGTCATGTCGCTTCCTTGCCAAGGTTGGCTTCTGACCTGTCACGTCATGTTGCTTCCTTGCCAGGGTTGGATTTTGAACTGTCATGTCGTGTCGCTTCAGATGCAGGAAAAGGTTGGGTTCTGAACTGTCATGTCATGTCGCTTCCTTGCAAGGGTTGGCTTCTGACCTGTCACGTCATGTCGCTTCCTTGCCAGGGTTGGCTTTCGAACTGTCGTGTCCTGTCGTGTCCTTGCCAGGGTTGGGTTTCAAACTGTCGTGTCCTGTCGTGTCCATTGCCAGGGTTGGCTTTCGAACTGTCATGTCGTGTCGCTTTAGATGCAGGAAAAGGTTGGGTTACGAACTGTCACGTCATGTCGCTTCCTTGCCAAGGTTGGCTTCTGACCTGTCACGTCATGTCGCTTGCTTGCCAGGGTTGGATTTTGAACTGTCCTGTCATGTCGCTTCAGACTGAGGGAAAGGTTGGGTCTCAAACTGTCATGTCGCTTCCCATTCAGAGAAAGGTGGTGTTTCGAACTGTCGTGTCGCTTCACATTCAGAGAAAGGTTGGGTTTCGAACTGTCATGTCGTGTCGCTTCCTTGCCAGGGTTGGCTTTCGAACTGTCACGTCATGTCATTTCCTTGCCAAGGTTGGATTTTGTACTGTCATGTCATGTCGCTTCAGATGCAGGAAAAGGTTGGGTTCTGAACTGTCGTGTCCTGTCATTTCCTTGCCAGAGTTGGCTTCCGACCTGTCACGTCATGTCGTGTTCTTGCCAGGATTGGATTTCGAACTGTCATGTCATGTCGCTTCAGACTGAGGGAAAGGTTGGGTCTCAAACTGTCATGTCGCCTCACATTCAGAGAAAGGTGGTGTTTCGAACTGTCGTGTCGCTTCACATTCAGAGAAAGGTTGGGTTTCGAACTGTCACGTCATGTCGCTTCCTTGCCAGGGTTGGCTTTCGAACTGTCACGTCATGTCATTTCCTTGCCAAGGTTGGATTTTGTACTGTCATGTCATGTCGCTTCAGATGCAGGAAAAGGTTGGGTTCTGAACTGTCGTGTCCTGTCATTTCCTTGCCAGAGTTGGCTTCCGACCTGTCACGTCATGTCGTGTTCTTGCCAGGATTGGATTTCGAACTGTCATGTCATGTCGCTTCAGACTGAGGGAAAGGTTGGGTCTCAAACTGTCATGTCGCCTCACATTCAGAGAAAGGTGGTGTTTCGAACTGTCGTGTCGCTTCACATTCAGAGAAAGGTTGGGTTTCGAACTGTCACGTCATGTCGCTTCCTTGCCAGGGTTGGCTTTCGAACTGTCACGTCATGTCATTTCCTTGCCAAGGTTGGATTTCGAACTGTCATGTCATGTCGCTTCAGACTGAGGGAAAGGTTGGGTCTCAAACTGTCATGTCGCTTCACATTCAGAGAAAGGTGGTGTTTCGAACTGTCGTGTCGCATCAACTTCAAAGAAAGGTTGGGTTTCGAACTGTCACGTCATGTCGTTTCCTTGGCAGGGTTGAGTTTTCGAACTGTCATGTCGCTTCAGATGCGGAGAAAGGTTAGCCTCGCCAGGATTGTTCAAAAACTGCCATGTTGTATCCCTCGGGCTTGTGTGCCATGCGCTGTTCGTCTGTGACTGCACACTTTGTGCAGTGTCCTGCTGTCCATATATCTATCTGCGCCGTACGCCGCCGTATGTCCTGTGCGCGATCAGCCGTTCCGGCATTGAGTGTACACTGCCTGCCCACTGAAGTGCACACTCTTTTTCGTGACTGTTTGGAATCACGAAAACGGCGGCTGCCCGTTTCCCCCATTCCCCATCATTGCGCCGTCCCCGTGACGGCTTACATGGAAGAACGACCCTTTGACTGAACCGTAGAAAGTAACCACAGGCTTAATCCGGGTCACACGGGTCACTTTTGACAGCAGCGAGAGTAGGTCAGACGTCTAGCCTGTACTGGCTGTAAATCAGCTGATCAGCCACACGCGTCTGAAACGGCAGTTAGTGATAAATCACCCTGGCCACACAACAGTGGCCAGGGTGATTTAGCACTAAAACGGCAGTCAGAGAAGGCATTCTGAGGGGGTTGGGGACCCTGTTTGTAAATCAAAAGAGGGTCATTTGGATCTGGAGTTGTCACACAAACAGAGGGGGGGCGGAGACTTATTTCGTTCCTGATCCGAGGTTTTCGAAGAATAATGCGGAAAGAGGGATAAGCTTATATTGCATAACTTTTTCACGTGACTTAACCCACCGCCAGGCCAGGGTTGTCATAGCCATGATTAAGGTTTGGTGGTTGGTTACACATGCCAATGCAGATGTGTGTTTTGGAGGAAATTTTTTGGGAAAAAACTCTGACATCAAGTAGTTTTGATGTCAGAGCTTATTTTCTAGATCTACTATGTGCGTGTTTTTTTTATGTGTTTCTTTGACAAATAAAAGTAGGCCTAATCAGTGTTTGATATTCCTGGAAATTCCAACCAGATCTCTATAGTCACTTATAGGAGTATCAACCACCAAATGCATGTCTTTATAGCTGCTAACAAATTATAGAATAGAATTGTATGCTTTATTCATCATTATTAATTTACCCCAATATCAAAGGAAAGAAACCAATGATTTTATTGTTGTTACAGATTCATATGTAAATCTATATACCTGTTGCATTAAAGCTGTTTTACAATTGGCAAGACCCACAGAGGATCCAGACCCAGTGCAGGCTGATGGCAAGACACGCTATATACAGGAAGAAATGTCAATGCCAATATGAGAATCATGCAGGATAAAAACTAATATTTGTTCTGACTTAGGTAATATTGCATCAGTGTGATGTTTACTTTTTCCATTCCTTTACTCTTTATAATTACTTTCAATGAAATGTTTGGTGTCTTTATTTTGAATATTAATGACCATGCAGAAAGATAAATTGCAAAATATGAAATTGTTTTACAATCTAGCTATTGGCATGGTAATACAAAGAACAACATTACCAGACTACCATGTAAGAAAAATATAACAAGCAATATATCTACCAATAACCACTTTTGCAATATAACTCGTTTTTCACTTTCACTATGTACAGTATTTCATTCCCAACATTCTCACTTCCAAGCTAATAGATCATTTTTTTTTTTTTTTTTTTAGAGATCATCATCATTTATTTCGACCAGGAATCAATACAATACAACATAGCATACAACAGGAAAAAAAAAAAAAAAAAAAAAAAAAAAATCCCTGGTCAAGGAGACCACCATTATGACAGAGTCGCTGGCATGGTGGCCACCTCAACGCAAAAAAAAAACACACATAAAAAAAAAAAAAAAAAAAACACACAAAAAAAAAAAAAAACACACAAAAAAAAAAAAAGACTTTATAAAGACAAATTAACAAGTTAACAAGTTAACAATTACCTAAATACACCGTTATAGTTCGATAGTACAAATATGAAATAAGAATAATTTTTTGGGGGACTAGATAAAACGTAATTCTTTTTGGCAGACATAACAATGGACTTTAAAACAGTCAAAACAGTACCTATCAAGAAGTCGTTTTTTAATATAGGTTGAGTATCCCGCTATTGAATGCGTAAATATCTTCGTTAAAGTCTCTTTTGGAGTTTGGTTTATTAAATGGGTTAAGTAATAGCGGATGCAGTTTTCGGCAAATTTGTGCTTGGTTCTGGGTATAATTATATTTTGCTTACGTCTGGTGTTATGCTCATGTCGGTCCAATATACGGGGAAAATGGAAAGAGGTAATAAAATATACAGGGAGATCATCATGCAGCAGCCTGTAATAAAACTTCAAAGCCTGTAACTCATGAATGTCGTCTATTTTAAGGAGATTCAATCGCTTAAATAAGGGTTCAGTGTGCGCAATATAATGACTCTTTGTTATGATACGGATGGCTCTTTTCTGAATATTTTTCAATCGATCACTTTGGTGGCCCCAGGCTAATATACAGTAATGCAAGTGAGGTAAAATGAGCGAGTTATAAATGGTTAGCAGAATATGTTGAGGAAGGGTATATTTTAGATGCTGCATAACTCCAACTACCTTAGATATTTTGAAAGCAATTTTATCACCGTGACTGGACCATTTCAGATGTTTATGTAGGGTCAGTCCGAGAAAATCAAAGTCGTCAACGCATTCTAGCTTGATATTTTCAATATAAAGTTCTGGTATCGTTACCCGTTTTTGTGGCATATAAAATAACATAAATTTGGTTTTTTTAACGTTAAGAGATAGTTGGTTAAGTTTAAGCCAATTGCTTACTAGAGAAAGTTCATGGTTTAATACTTCACTACTCACATTACCTTTTGGCGCTAATGTACTAATTGTGCTAGAAAGGGTTGTATCGTCAGCGTAAATAATTGCACTAAATATTGCACTCGCTCTAGATATATCGTTTATATATATTATAAACAAAAGAGGGCCAAGTATTGATCCCTGTGGTACTCCTCGGGAGATCATAACTTCTTTTGATTGAACGTTATCTATGCTTACATACTGTTTGCGATTCTGAAGATAATTTTGTAGCAGTTTGAGCGCAAGCCCAGAAACCCCATAGTGCTTCAGTTTAGCTAATAGTATATCGTGATTAATGGTGTCAAAGGCTTTTGATAAATCAAGATAGATGTTTATCGGTATCTCCCCTTCGTCTAGTTTATGTATGGTTTTATCGATTAATTCCAGAGCAGCCAATTGGGTTGAATGTTTTTTCCGGAAACCATACTGACCACTGTTAAACAGGGTTTCGTGGTCAAAGTGGTCATACATCTGGTTATAAATTACTTTTTCAAAAACCTTTGATATGGCTGGTAAAATTGAAATTGGCCTATAATTGTCAATATTAGATTTTTCCCCCTTTTTAAAAACTGGTACTACTTTTGCAAGTTTCAATTTATCTGGAAACATACCAGTACAAATTGATTGATTAATGATGTGAGTAATTGCCTTACTTAAATCTACTTTTAATAGTTTCAGCATTTTCATTGACATTCTAATAAAGCACTGTCACTATTGCAAGCCCTCAATATGATCTCTACCATAGGCTAGCACTAGATTGCAACAAACTATTTGCCATAATACACTAATATATGTGTATTAGGTTTGTTTGGACTTTTATCACTTTGGAAAAAAGTCAGTTTGTGTATGCCTTAATATGCAGGTACACGAGTGGAGCTTGGTGGAGCACCAAATATTATTATTATTATTATTGTCGCCATCCCTATAAAAAATATTTTAGTAATATTTAATTGTATGTAAAATTTTAACAATAAATCACAAGTTGTACCAAGTCTGACCAAGATTATTTGATTATTTATTAAAGTTGTTGTCAAGTTTTGTCAACTCATTTGGCTAATAAAGATTACCTTATCTAGCTATTCTTTTGTTGTCATGTCAACCATTTGAGACTAAAATAACATTTACAAATAGTTTTAAACTAGCTCCTTTATTTCCTTTGATTGAGGTTGGGATCGAGGCACTGGGTGGACCATGTTTTCCTTAGGGATGTGCCATTGAGCTTGAAACTTGAAGTGATATTGCCATGACCTACTCTATATCACCAGTGGCCGGCAAGACTGAAAAAAAACAAGCAACAGACAATGTCACAATATCAGTAGACCTACAGATATAATATTAGATATCTTCAATCTTTACTAGGCACTATTACTATACATATATACTAAATACTCTTAGAAAATAGGAAACACCACATTTATGTAGATATTATAATCCTATTTGGACCTCCTATTCAAAGTACTTTATTTCTTAGAATGCCTGTAATTTTACAAAGAATGGAATAAAGTTTAGCAACCTCTATGAGTATGAATGCTTATTTAACTACCTGTTTTTCTGTTTGAAAGTGGTTCAGGGGTGGATCCAGGAATTTGAAGGGGGGGGGTCCATTGAAACTTCCGACTGGGGAGGAGGGGGCTCTGAACAAAAATGCGACCAGGAGGTCCATTTTTTGACGACTGGGGGGGTGGGGGGGAGGGGAACTGGACATTTGCGACTGCGGGCAGGTCTACGCCTCAGATAGCGTTCCTCCTAAAAGAATGGGGGGGGGGGGCAAATCTCAGACCGCCTACATGTTGCATTGAAAAGGGTGAGAAGAAGCACAGGACTTTAGAGCTGACTGTGTACAGAGACAATTATTACAACGGAGGGGGGGGGGGAACACAACAAAATAATGTGGAGGTCCATTACGAAAAAAGTGTGTGGAAGCGTGTGGGGTTGGGGGTTGGGGGGGGTCCAATTATTGGGTGTCGTACAGATACCGTGTATAGTAGAGAAATAATTTTGGCTAAACCAAAGGGGTCAGCCAAGGGGGGGTTCATGTTCCCAGATCATGAAGAATAAATGTCTTTATTCCCAGATCAAGATGAATCAAAAGAAGAACTCCCCGCATACAACGGAAGGGCGGATACATGATAATAAATTGACGATTTCCCGATTCACGCTAATTTAATATTAACATTCCCGGTTCACGATTAATGAAAATCCTTGATCTCGGCGGTCGGCTAATAGACCCCCCCACCCCCCATCATTTATGCAGTGACAAAGACTTCGCTCTAGATCTACTTGTAACTTGAGCTAGAGCCAAATACTTATTACGTTCTCCCACTTGCCAGGAACGAGGTTGTCTGCCTCCCGGGTCTGCCTAAGTCCAATCGTGTTTGTTTCATCTATTTAATAGATTTTGCGTAATGGTGATATAATATGTAAGGTTTTTTTATCTGTACGAGCAATAATCACATGTAAACGATCAACTTACCATGCCTTGCAAGAACTTGGATCTGTGGCCTGACCACGGGAATCGAAATCAGCAATTTCATCGCCAAAAATGTGAATAATGTTGCTGTATCATTTTGTAAAGTAATTACAACTTTTCTGGCGAGTTCTATCAGATAGGTTTATGCGCTCAGGCAGGAAATATCGGGATATTGGGTCGGAAATGAAGCCAGATTGTCAGCAGCACCATCTTTCGCCATGCTAAGCACATGGCAGATGACGTGAATTTGTCGGAGTAGCAACGGTAACTAGGGGGGCCGGGCTTAGCGGAACTGTCCATTACAGCCTTTAAACCGCCAGACCTGGACTACCGTAGAACCACCGTTGCCTCTTCATGTCGTATGTATGTGCAGGGCAGTCCGGCTAATGAACGAAGCTCGTTTGCGCGCATTGGCGGTTCTAGGGCAATCAGGCGGCAACTGCATACCGCATGAACACACCACGGCGGTGTTAGGTTACCATGGGGCTGGCAAACCGCTACCCATTACAACGCAACGGCGGTTCAATGAATAGATCGTATTGCCAAAAATAATTAACCATTTCCTCAAGTACATCAAGTACATCGTTTCCAATTAGGAGGTAATTGAAACGTACAGTTTGCGTAAGTTTAGACCGAAAGTCTCACTGTTATGATTTATCAGCGGGGGCCGCTATGCTGGCGCTGGAGGCGGCTCACTGCGGGGCGCTGGGGGCGGCCGAGGTGGCGTGGGCCGAGAGCCAGCTCCACTACATCCTGGGCTCCTCCGGACGGAGCTACGTGGTGGGGTACGGCGTCAACCCCCCTCTACAGGCCCACCATCGAGCGGCGTAAGTCTAGCCCGGTAACACGGGTAATATACTGACACGACTACTATTAACACTACTACTACCATTACAACAATAGATCGTTACCAACTATTGTAACTAGTTCGATTACAAAAAAAGTGTACGAATATGTCACTTACTGGGAACGGATTTACATAAACTCCGCTCTGAGCGATTTATAGGGTTTATGATACCACAATAATATGGATTTATTGATTTGATTTGACTTGATCTTCATTTCCCATCAACGTGAGGAGCATAGTGATACCACTACAATATGGATTCATTATGCTACTAAAATACGGATTCATTATACCACTAACATACGGATTCATGATACCATTACAATATGGATTTATGATACCACTGCACTGTGGATTCATGATAACACTACAATATAAATGTATGATACCACTACTGTATGGATTCATGACACTACTACAGTACGGATTCATGATACCACTGCAGTATGTATTTATGATACCAGTAAAATACGGATTCATGATACCACTACAAAATGAATTCATGATACCACCACAATATGGACTCATAATACCAATACAGTATGAATTCATGATACCACTACAATATGGATTTATGATACCACTGCAGTATGGATTCATGATACCACTACAGTATGAATTCATGATACCACTACAATATGGATTTATGATACCATTACAATATGGATTCATGGTACCACTACAATACGGATTCATGATATCACTACCACTCTCAAGCAGAGACAGATTATTATTGCTATTGTTACTTATTATTGCTGCTATTATTGGGAACACTGTCATTACAACCAGTACGAATACTATTGCTAATCGTATTAGTATTACGAGTACTGCTACCGTTATTCCTACGAGTTACTTTAAGTAATACGACTAATACCATCATTACTGCTACTGCCACTACCATTATTACTACTACTAGTGACCGATAGGTTACCATGGTTATCATGGTGACCCTGTGGTGGCTACGCCATGCTACCCATTGGTACTATATGATTGTCATCATTGGCACCTCGACCGTTGACACTGTATTCGTGCCGTCATTGACATTTCCAACAAAAGTATTAAGGGCGAAGCAGGTGCATCCAGACGTTCCACTGTTGTGAAGATAATAGTAACCTATATATATCTTAACCTAGAGATTAATTAGAAAAAAATATCCATAAAGTGCAATGCTTGCCTGTACTATTTAAATTAAAATCTCTACCCTCTCTCCTACCCCCTCTCCCACAATGATCTCTCACCGCCCCCCCCCCCGCCCCCCTCCCAACCTACTAGGTCGTGCAACCCCCAGCCGTCGTCTTGTGACTGGGAAGACTACAATCGGGACGCCCCCAACCCCGAAGTGCTGCACGGCGCGGTCGTGAGCGGACCTAATATTGATGACTACTTCCTCGATAGGCGGGATCACTACGTCTACACCAACGTGGCGATTGACTTCAACGCGGTCGTCCAAGCGGCCGTGGCCGGTAGGTGCTGCCCCGTATGGGTCACCAGGCTAGCTGGACATTACTGCAATCAGTGCTCGTTACTAACCTTGGGTTGGTAAATTTTAAAGACAATCATACAGAAAGCTGTTACCTGGAAAACGTTCAATGGAAACAATGTAATCTAGGTTCTTTATGAAATAGTTAACGGGGAACGTTGTCAAAACGTTGGCCAAACGGGTGCATTTCGTGCAGCTGTTGTGCACTATATCATAAAAATTCGGGCATCGCTATCTTTTTTTCCGCATTTTAAAGTATGATAACATAGCAATGCCGAACGGACTCAACATTCACATTGTCAGATAATGCGCCTTATAGACAGTTCTCCAAATATAAGTGGAAAATCATAATGCAGCTGGCAATTTGTGGCATGAGCAGCTTTAAGCGTCGTGTATCCTGGAAACATAAATGTAACCATATGATTCAGACAGTGTCGACATGATTGCACACTTATTATTGTCTTTGTCTTAGTTCATGTCGTTTTGGCGTACATACAATATTTATGGGACGTTTACCTCCGATGTTCGTATATTATAGTGCCGTCGTTAAATTATTCAAAAGTTACCTCTCTCATATATCCAGGTTCATTGGAAAGGCTGTGTGCAGCATTAACTACATAATGAAAATAGTTTTAACTTTCTTGGGTGTTAAAAAATGTACTGTATGAGTTCCATCTCACCTGATTATAGTTAGTTAACGGTTTTATCTTCCAGCCCTGCTGGATCACATTCTGACGGTTTGAGCCCCGGAACAGCGGGATCAGAGGGGGGGTGATCAAATGGCATATACGAGAGACAGAAAACCCCGACTATACTCACTTTCGCCGTCCACAAAAATCCATTTATTGCACAAATGGCGGGCCATACATGTATGGCTTTCCACGGATAGACAAACCCCAGACCCCCCAGACAAACCCCAGACTCGCTCAGTGCACACCGACGTTTTCCTCCTTCTATTGGTTTATGATCAGTTATTGATGTCTACATTAGGGTTAATATCAACCAGTTGTTTACTTGTGTTTATTTCAACTCTCGTTTCGCCCGTTTATCAAGTGGGTTAAAGGTTTGCTTCGCGCTTCACTGTTGAGTGTCTATGATGTGTGTATACAGTGTCATGTCGAATCTAGGATCGCTTTAACTGTGTAACTGTTTCTATTTTGTATCATCTTCATACTTGCGTAGCAAATAAATATTACTCAATGGAGTCCAGGACAAACTGACATCTATGTAAATTTGATGTTTGGGTTCCATTTCTAAAAAAAAAAAAAATCCCCACCAAACCAAAAACAATTCTGAAATTCTGAATTAAGTTTATGTTTTCGCGAAGAAGCTATTTAGCCCGGTAAGGAACTCCCCCCCCCCCACCCCCCAGTACAGAAACAAGAATGGACTCTTCCACGTTGACGCGTCTAGCAACCCGCTGTTTACTGAAGTCAACCAATGAGAGACCGGCTGCTGGAAGTTCTACCCAGTCGGTCATTCGGACAACAGATGCTGACGAGGTTACCTCCTCCTCCCCACCGCCTCCTTTATAATAAGTTTTCCTTGCATTTGCATTTCAGTTTTTATCACTACTCGAGGAATTATTAAATTGATAAGTATAGTATGACTTATACCATACAATTCTTCTATTTATGAACTTTCGTAATAAACTGACGTAGAATTATTTGATATTTTGATATCACTGTTTTTCCTTGTTTTTCTGAACCTCATTTGTAAATGCTATCATACTTTCGATATCCCCAGCTTTCAACACAATAGAAAGCTACATTACATATGAGAATTCCAGTGGCTAGCATGAAAGCGACCATGCGAAGTTTTAATCAATATTATTGAATCTCCAGACCAAGTATAAATCTTGAAATTTGTTCATTTTAATGGAAGTTTTCGCCAATTCGTTTTGGTTACTCCACTGAGGGATTGCGATTGGGAATAAATCCCAATTATATATGTACCAAGGTATTCAAATTTGAAACTTAGTGCATGCTATTGTTATATTTGTGAGCATGGCGGATGTCCCCTCACCTTTCCTGGCTTAACGATAAGAGTAATCAGCTCAATTGAAAATTTAGTACGTGGTAACTCAAGCTGACTGAAAATGATATGTCAATTTTAGGCCAACACATTAATTCTGAGTGGTCTTAATTCATTTTTAATTTCGCTTTTACTTAAACGTGCGAAATTTACCACATATCCACTTTTGCCAATTCTAAGGTGATCAGTCAATATATATTTGGATAATGTATTTGGCATACGTACATGCCGATGTGTGCCACCTACGTACATGGCGATGTGTTCGCCTTCGTACAGGGCGATGCGTTCCGCCAATTACTGGCGAAGTGTTCCGCCAGTTAGTCGCGAAGGGTTCCGCCACTTTTATTTAATGTATTTGACAATTTGCTTGTCATGTAGTGTCTTTCTCACTCGGCAAATAAATTTGCCCTTTCCAATTCCATACATTGTGTTCTGTTTTCTTGCCAGGAAACAAGCTGCGGGCGAGCCAGCTAATCTTTACGAAATCGTAGCGAAAAACATAAAAAGAATCGCTACAAACCAATACTGCTGGGGCGCCATATTTGCCGTTACCTTACTTTTCTTTTATAATGCACCTGGTTGTGTTTTTTTGCAAAAGATGACAAGCCTTGCAGGGTATCCTGAAGTTCTCCTGCTTCTAAATATCTCATTACAAGTATTGTATGGTGAACGTTTGCCGTTCTGCAGCTCGGTTAACTTCGGTAAGTTGTTCGCATATCCTAGACGTGTGTTGCAAAATATTCATCTTCAGTAATCAAAGATAAACATTAACGTGCATGACGTATTTATTGCAGCACCATACTCAGTGTATCATTTTGAAATAGCGACATCTGAAACATATGCTTTTCTATGTTCACCTTACATACCGTGTGTTATGATGCGTATAGGCTCGGTCCCCAGCACCGAAGTGTAGAAAACCGCGACGCTCTTTTCCTAGCAATTTGCGTAGCGTTCTTTTGGCGGGGGAGAGTACGAATGCATTGATGAAGTAGCATGCAGACAACATATATAACACCCCTAGCGGAGTGAGTTGGGGTGCTGCTTGACGTCTGTGGAAACCTTAAGTAGTTGTTGCCACGCCAAAACAACTTTGGATCATATTAATCTTTTGTGTTTCCACGCTTATATTATCGAGCTATAACGCTTTTTCCACTTTTTCTTGCAAATGCCGATTTAAATTCTGGGAGCGAGGACAGTGATGTGAAAGGGGAATACAAACGCGTGGGCTTTTACCTTGAGACTCAGATTCTCTCTGTTCATTGGCTTGAACTTAACGAAAAGAACCATGAGGACAATACACGCCCTCGACGACAGCTGCCTACCCACTGCATCAAAGCTCACCTGTCACTCTTGTGACATCATTGGGGAATTTCTAAATAACGCTCAGATGCAATGCTCCCAGAATTAAACCCGCCGGACCTCACTTTTGCTACTTTGTCGAAAGCGTTTATAGTGATATCGTGGAATAAAAACGCTAAACTCCCATTAAAACACATTCTTATTTGTCTTCCTTAAACAAAGTTTAGCTGAACAAAATCGTGGCACGAACACTTTAAACAGTTGGTGCCACGCCAAAGCAACTTTAGCTCGTATTAATCTTCTGTGTTTCCACGCTTACATTGTCGAGCTATAACGCCCCAAATAGTAGAAGGGCATACTTTTTCCACTTGTTTTCGCACCTAACAATTCAAATTGACGTCAAAGGAGAATACAAACGCATGTGCTTTTACATTGAGATTCTCTCTGCTCATTTGCTTGAACTCAATAAAATGCAGTCAACCATAAAAACAATACACGCCCTCGACCACAGATGCCTACGCACTGCATCAAATCTCACCTGTCAATCTTGTGACATCATTGGGGAATTTCTAAATAACGCTCAGAAGCAATGCTCCCAGAGATAAACCCGCCGGGCTTTACTTTTGCTACTTTGTCGAACGCGTTCATAGTGATATCGTGGAATAAAAACTCTCATTAAAACAAATTCTTATTTGTTTATCTTCCCTAAACAAAGTTAGATCTGAGCAAAACAAAATCGTGGCACGAACACTTTAAGGGTTTTATGAGTCCCTCGTCGCCGGTCCACTCCCCAGATTATTGTTAGGATCGGGAATTAAGGGTTAAGGTTTGGGGATTAGGGGGTCATCGATTACAGATTAGGGGTCAGGGATTGGGTATTAGGAGCCAGGGATGGGTATTAAGGGTCAAATACTAGGGATTATGGTGAGGGATTGGGGATTAAGGATCAGGGATTAGTTGTCAATGATTAAGATGAGTTTAAGACCTCCTAACGATGTCATAGATGGATAGGGACTATGGCTTTATAGTAGGGGTTTGGCTTAATGATAGGGCCTACAGCTTAAGGATAGGGCTATGGCGTTATGATAGGGGTTTGGCATAAGGATTTAGGTTTTAAGTTCATGTATTTGGTGACGTTATGCGGTCTCCGTGTACACGGTGTACAAGTCTCATTCACTGGCTCTCGATTATTTATGTCTCTTAATTAGCCATGTCTGCTGAACATTTGTGGCCGTTCCACCTGCCGCGCCAGTCTTGTTCATCCACCGCCTTTCCGGCTACGTCATTACGCTAGCGTCAGGTTTTCATCATTCCATTGTCCTGCTTTGCATAATGGCACTCATAATAACATTGTTTCGTCATTTATCATCATAGAACACAAAATAACGTGCTGAGGTGTTATGTCTTTATGGTATCTGATTCCACGTTGCCAGTTTAATAACGCACCGAGATGTAACGCAGGACCAAGCCAATTGCATTATTCATAACGTCATGCATACCAGACAATCACACACGTATCTGTCATAACGCAAACAATATCAGCGTGATCGTCTCAGCGCTGATTGGTTAAATGCTCGACGCTGATTGGTGGACTATTCCGTCATCGTGAAGTGGATCGAAACTCGAGAACAATCGCTAAACTTAAGGCCGTCCCGCCCACGAGCCCCAGTTATGTGGCTGTAGGACGGGCAACAATCTGACAGGGCTCGTCTACTGGAGATTCAAAATTTGATCTACCAATAACTCGAAAACTACAAGTGTGAGGTAAAATCTAAGTCAATCACGCGTTTGCGCCTGTCTCTGAAGAATACTCTCAAACAAACCGCAAATCTTCCAATATTAACTACACGGGATTTTGTTTTCGTGACCTTGCTGTGACCTTGACCTTGGAGGCGTGACCTTGACCAATATAGTACTTTGTGCCCAAAAACTAATGTCATGTTTCAACAAAAGTGTCGTCGTTCTGACTTGCTCTTTCATGGAAAAATTGAGGAGACCATTTTCCCGCCAAAATGCTCTTGTAGTGTCCCCATCATTTAAAAATGATATACAAGGCCCAATGTGTGAATCAATTTTCAGCGTCATTAATTGAAAACGTGGAATGTTATTGCGATTTTTCCGATTAGGCTCCAGGGCTCCAGGGCTCCAGGGCCAAATACGCATATCATAATGTGCCCGTGTATAAGTCACCTTTGCGAAAAGTCCCTTTGTCGTTTAAAGTCATGAGGTTCTGTTTGAGTCGGACTTATATTCTACAGAAAAACTCGGATACTACTCACGCTAATAAAGCTGATTTCTTGCATGACTAAACGTTGCGTCTATAATGCAATTAGCAGTAGATTTTGGACTCTTGTATCAGTTCGTTCGCCAAGATATGCAAATTTCAGGACTCTCAATACTTTCTGCAATAATGTGATCAAATGGCAGACGTTTCACTGGTTTACTGAATTTACTGATGAAATGTTTCGCTAAATGAAATTTTGGATAACAACATAAAGCAAATTTGGCAGCGTGTTAATTTACAAACTCCCCCTCCTTCCTTCCTTATATATTCGCGTACATTTCAGAAACTCATGGCCAAAGGACACATTCGCAATATGTTTACTACTTGACAAAAATGGTAACAGATCTATCACATAATGCCAATACAGCAAAATGAAGATAACATACTGGCAATAGAAGAAAGAGACCTGAGGCTGAAGACAAATGAGGCTTACACACAAAAAACAGTAACACTTGCAGCGTTATAAAGAGAGCAGCAGGGGGGCATAAGGTGAGCGCGGACTGGTGGGAACGGCCGCTGGACGTACTCGCAGACCCCGCAGCTGGCATTAATTAGCACCAGGGGTCTGTGTCATAATCCCAAAGAGACGTGAATAAAAATTCCGAGGAGGTGACTCCAAAGTGTAAAGTTTATTGGTCTAGGCTTAGGAACAGATTGTTGTATATGCATATAATGGTGGGCGGATAAGGCGTGGGGGGGGGTCGCTCACATGGCCTCATAACAACATATGGCGGGTGAACACATGGCCTCATAACAGCATATGGCGGATGAACAAAAGGCCTCATAACAGCATATGACGGTGAACACATGGCCTCATAACAACCTTTGGCGAGGAACACATGGCCTCATAACAACATATGGCGGATGAACACATGTCCTCATAACAGCATATGGCGGGTGAACACATGGCCTCATAACAGCATATGGCGGTGAACACATGGCCTCATAACAACATATGGCGGATGAACACATGTCCTCATAACAGCATATGGCGGGTGAACACATGGCCTCACAACAGCATATGGCGGTGAACACATGGCCTCATAACAACATATGGCGGATGAACACATGGCCTCATAACAGCATATGGCGGTGAACACATGGCTTTATGACAACATATGGCGGATGAACACATGGCCTCATAACAGCATATGGCGGATGAACACATGGCCTCATAACAGCATATGGCGGTGAACACATGGCTTCATAACAGCATATGGCGATGAACAGATGGCCTCATAACAACATTTAGCGGACACTCGGCCTCATATCGCTACAGTAGAAGAGGTCAATGTAGAGAGGAACCATGTCTCCGGCCGTAACCCCCTAGATAGACTCACTGCTGTTTCACTGACGCTTAGGTCTACATGCCCCATGGCGCTTCGTGTACAACACAGGGAGATGCCAACTGAACCACTGAACTATTTTCTTGTTCTCGGAAAAATGTAATTAAGCGAACGTAATAGTTCATTTCGTTAACATCATTCCTCGCATCCCCATTTTGGATTCACATGTTTACTGCACCCTTCGATATGAAAGGAATCATACCAATGGAAACTGGGGAGGAAATCGCTGAAGCCCCCCCCCCACCCCACGGTACCCCCACCCCCACCCCCTCCCCATCATATTTTTCTCCGTGGGTTCGCCTTTTTGGTTTGTAGGCCTAATAAACCATGTTTGTCCGAGCCTACCCCATACATATTAGATTCCAGTTATCGTATCTGAGAGTCAGTATCATCCACACAGATGGACCCCCTGCCACCCCCCCCCCCCCCCCCCCGCCCCCTTCTGTACGAACTGTACGACGAAGGAGGCCTTCGCCCTAAATTGTTAGGTTTCCGCGCGGCGAACGAAAAGCGTAGGTTTTCCATTGGACCTGTCCCTGGTATATATCAAGCGATATGGCTACAGCCATAAACTCTAACAGTTAACCGGGGCGAACCTGTAAGCATAGATACAATGTCTTATTTGAATTCTTCCTGTGCATATTCTTCCTGTCCATGGCTCGCGAGCCATCCGCCTTCGGTGACAACCCTGCGCTGAGGAGCACGAAAGATACCCCCTCTCGGACATCCTTTGGAAACACACAAGTTCTTTTTGCGTTACCGTTTTCTTCGGTATACCACGTATGCCGCGTATCCTATGAAAAGAAGCGTTTTCGTAGAAAAATCCATCGTACCAGATTGTTGATCCATGATGTAAGAGAACCAACAAGTTAGGTTGACTGTGACATACCTCTGTGTGACGTTGTTTGCCTTTCTCAGACTATTCCATCAGAGCACACATTTATCACGCCTTCTCTGTGTTACCTTGAAGATTATGACATCAGGAAAGGCATTGGGAGGTGGTAGTGTCATTTTTAGGTAGCGACATGTTGGGAGTAATCACAGTTTAAATTATGCAAACCTAACTTGTGGTGAACTTGATATTATAGATCCACGTTCTATGGCGTCTTGATCTCCGCGGCCGGCGATCGATGAAAGCCATTCTTGGCGCTTGCATGCCATGGATATCATGGATAGGTTCTCAAAAGTGACAGTTTTTGATGAATAAAACGCCACGTGTGACTTTAGCGTTGGCCTCGACGTAGGTACACAAAGACATCTGCCAGGCTGCCTGGCATGCACGGCAGATTGCTGAGAGAGGAAAAGAGAAAAAAACATTTCGATATCTTAATATAGAGCCGCAGAATACTTAGTGTAAGCTTTGTTCTAATTATAGTGAACATGCAACTGCATTCGTGTGGTATTAAGGTTATAAATATATATCGAATTCAAAGTAGAGTTTGATGTAAAAATGACATTTCCATCTGAGACTTTTCCATTTTCATGCAAGACATGTGTTTGTATTAAGATAAGATAAGATACAAATCTGATTTTACGTCGCTACAAAATGTTAAAGGATTAATACTTGCGCTATAGCCGACAATGGCATCAGGACAACGGTTTGGGCAGGCATTTATACTAAAGAACATTACGATTAGCAATGTGTCAAACAAACAACTGAAACATATTAACTAGGTACTATATAACAATATGAATCTGTTACATTTCTTTCCTAAAATTGTTTATTACAAATACAAATAGTTGTCAATACATAGCAACCATAGTAAATCTGACATAATAAAAAAACAGTTCACAGCAGATATACAGTTAGGTATACTCTGAAAATTTTACCCAGATACTTATCTGTTAAATTGTCGCTAAGTGCTGTTGCATTCTATATAATATCTCTCTCGATTCTGTATGAAGTATATTCTTACATATTAATGATCGACAGTGCAGTTCTCTTTTAAGGAAAGGGACAGTTTCACTCCAAGTTCTTGTTTTTCTGGTCGGGCTTTGCATACCAGTCAATCCTTGTAAATAAAATCGCCTATAAGTGAGATAATAATATGGATTGTTGTATTCTTGTCCCCTAATACGGCATTATGTAGACAAATAGCGATTATCATAACAGCTATTATTTCAAATGACATGCCTGCTAAGGAACATACTAGAGAACGGAATAAGCTCCCGGGAAGCGATTGGGGTTCCAATCAACTATGCCATGGGCAAGCCACGTGTTTCAATAACGAATAGGAACATGAACGAATGTATGTATGCCTTCTAGTACAATTAAGTAACATTACTGGATATATACCTATTAAAGTTAATAAGTGCATGTCTCTTAAAGTTAGCAAGTACATAATAGCGAAGTTGGAAAAAAAATATTCTGCTGGTCAATACTAAAACAGCCATCTATAACTAAATGCACCCGGTGTCGGGCGTACTTAATTAGGTACGAATTCAGAAGAATGTTTCTTGGTAGAATATTATCTGCAGGTGTAAGGCTTGCAGATCTCATTATACAGCGACGCATTGGCTACTTTTTGACACCCCTTGATGCGACTTGTACATTAAATTTGCATTTTAGGATAGTTTCCAATGATGTAATATTTATATATTTGTCTTTGGAGAAACAAAAAAATCACACTGTACTTTTTCTGCATCTCGTGTTTCAAATCAACGCCCTTAATGGCGGTATTCACTAATTATTAATCACTAACTGATTATGGCCCCTAGAAGCTATAAACAGTATATGCGGCCACACCCGGGCTTGCAATACATACAACAGCATTATCAAAATACCGTATCAGGAGCACCAAGCGCAATAACATTATTTACGCTGTGCATTACACTAGACAAGTATGTACAGTGAGCGTTACAACAGTATTTTCCATTCATCCGCGCCCTAGTATGTACAACAGGCGTGATAATATTAGGCCTACTTACGCTATGTATTGTATTGCACTGGTGTGTACATTACGCGTTACAATATAGTTACCCTCAGCTTTACACTAGTATTTACATTATCAAGCCTGATAATCATGTTATTTACCGCTAATTTATTTGCACTGATATGTACATCAAACGTGATGATAATATTTACGCTATATGTTACACTAATACGTAAAGAGACGTATTATAAATGTATCTGTATTTAAATTAATACGGTACGCGATGAACAAGAATATCGTATTTTTACACATTTTACATCATCATTGTGGTACTTGTTATATCCGACATAAATTCGTGCACATCATTGAATTGTATATATGCAATAAAGTACACGGGCACTAAAGTGTTGGGGCTGACTAAATATTGCAGAATCAGAAGGACTGAATTGTATGTTTCTATGTCGGATGAGGAAGACCTACTGAATGCACACAGGAACTGTTCAACCCAACATTGCATACACTATCTGTCATGCATGAGACTCCACGTCAATCTCTGTCTGGCGCTAAACCACATTGTCTAAACAACAGAGATGCAGTACTACACCCCGGGGTTTGTCCGTATTATAGGAGGATCCTATACATCCAACCAAGTTGACGTGTCTGAACGAAAAAGAACCGCAAATCTACTTCGTCGTCAAATCTGAAGGACGCCATTTTTCACGCCATTGCATGCGCTTTGGGAGGTGTCGCCTCCTAGCGGGCTGTCTGGAGACTATACGCGACAGCTGCTGGTGTTGAACGTTTTGCGCACCACACAACGAACGCATTCCTCTCAAGCACTAGGTAGAATTTCCTAAGGGGTCAAAATGATACCTCAAATATATCGCATATGTACAATACGCTATCACTATTGTTGACACCTTGTTAGCGAAGAGCTAGAATTACATCAAGGTATGCATCATACCCAGAAAGATAAACTGCAACGCCCGGTCGGGTGTCGGCAGTTTCCGGTTTCAAGGGATGATGCACCGAAACAGTAGTCAAACATAGCAGCCGGTTGCCATGCACACCCACCTGCCTGGGTAGCAACGAGACTTAAGTGGATCGGGAACAAAAGGATGCGAGCCACGGTTGCCTCCGAACAGATCACTGACGCAACATGATCTGCAATGATCAATTTACACCTACCGCCAATCATATATGTTGCCTGAGATGAATCGCATCGAGAGCATTAGATTTCCATCTCTGTTTTCTTTCCTAGTCTGCATGCGACCCCCCCCCCCCACCCCACCCCTCCACCCCCATTCATTGTGCTATAACTTTCAGTCGATAACCTTTAGCTGGGTAGTCAACACCAACGCCATATTTTAATACCGTGCGATTGGAATGGCCAACGTAAATAGCAATGGTACATTCTCACTTCAGCATGACTGGTACAGATGCGGCTTGAGTAGGCCCCTAATACTCGTACATGAACGACTCCAGTAATGATGGTACATGTACCGCTCGTGTAATGATGGTACATATACCACTCTAGTAACGATGATACATGTACCTCTCGAACGGACATCGTTCGAGAGAGAATACCAATCAATGTCGCTGTAGCTATTGTCAGCTTATATTTACCGTATTTTCCTGGATATAAGTCGCAGCTTGTTTCCCCGCAAAATATTTCAGTGACACATTTATGCCCGTATTTATATAAAATAATTAATATATAATTTAATGTAAAAGTGACTTTATCTAGAACGGGCTGAGACACTCGCCAGCACTGTTATGCACGGTTAAACGGACCCACGTGAATAAAGGGGAGTGTGTTCTGGTACGCTTCACCCATTGATTGTCGAAGCCAGTCTTCCGTGAGATTGGTTTCCTGAGCTAACTATGTTATGGGTCATCTAGAATAGACGTTTTCGCCAACACAAACTACGTCTATCTAGCGTGGGGTAGATAATAAATACAAACAGCGTCTATCTAGCGTGGGGTAGATAATAAATACACACTACGTCTATCTAGCGTGGGGTAGATAATAAAAGCAAACTGCGTCCATCTAGCGTCGGGTAGATAATAAAAACAAACTGCGTCTAACTAGCTTTGGGTAGATAATAAATACACACTACGTCTATCTAGCGTGGGGTAGATAATAAATACACACTACGTCTATCTAGCGTGGGGTAGATAATAAAAGCAAACTGCGTCAATCTAGCGTGGGGTAAATAATAAAAGCAAACTGCGTCAATCTAGCGTCGGGTAGATAATAAAAACTAACTGCGTCTAACTAGCGTGGGGTAGATAATAAAAACAACTGCGTCTATCTAGCGTGGGGTAGATAATAAAAACAAACAGCGTCTATCTAGCTTTGGGTAGATAATAAATACACACTACGTCTATCTAGCGTGAGGTAGATAATAAAAGCAAACTGCGTCAATCTAGCGTGGGGTAGATAATGAAAACAAACTGCGTCTAACTAGCGTGGGGTAGATAATAAAAGCAAACTGCGTCAATCTAGCGTGGGGTAGATAATAAAAACAAACTGCGTCCATCTAGCGTGGGGTATGTAATAAAAAACAAACTATTTCCATCTAGCGTGCGGTAGACAATAAAAGCAAACTGCGTCCATCTAGCGTGGGGTAGATAATAAAAACAAACTGCGTCTATCTAGCGTGGGGTAGATAATAAAAACAAACTGCGTCATTCTAGCGTGGGGTCGATAATAAAAACAAACTGTGTCTAACTAGCGTGGGGTAGATAATAAAAGCAAACTGCGTCAATCTAGCGTGGGGTAGATAATAAAAACAAACTGCGTCCATCTAGCGTGGGGTATGTAATAAAAAACAAACTATTTCCATCTAGCGTGCGGTAGACAATAAAAGCAAACTGCGTCCATCTAGCGTGGGGTAGATAATAAAAACAAACTGCGTCCATCTAGCGTGCGTTATGTAATAAAAAACAAACTATTTCTATTTATCGTGGGGTAGATAATAAAAGCAAACTGCGTCAATCTAGCGTGGGGTAGATAATAAAAGCAAACTGCGTCATTCTAGCGTGGGGTAGATAATAAAAGCAAACTGCGTCATTCTAGCCTGGGGTATGTAATAAAAAACAAACTATTTTTATCTAGCGTGGGGTAGATAATAAAAGCAAACTGCGTCCATCTAGCGTGGGGAAGATAATAAAAACAACTGCGTCTATCTAGCGTGGAGTAGATAATAAAAACAAACAGCGTCAATCTAGCGTGGAGTAGATAATAAAAACAAACAGCGTCCATCTAGCGTCGGGTAGATAATAAAAACAAACTGCGTCTAACTAGCTTTGGGTAGATAATAAATACACACTACGTCTATCTAGCGTGGGGTGGATAATAAAAGCAAACTGCGTCAATCTAGCGTCGGGTAGATAATAAAAACCAACTGCGTCTAACTAGCGTGGGGTAGATAATAAAAACAACTGCGTCTATCTAGCGTGGGGTAGATAATCAAAACAAACTGCGTCTAACTAGCGTGGGGTAGATAATAAAAACAAACTGCGTCAATCTAGCGTGGGGTAGATAATAAAAACAAACTGCGTCATTCTAGCGTGGGGTATGTAATAAAAAACAAACTATTTCCATCTAGCGTGCGGTAGACAATAAAAGCAAACTGCGTCCATCTAGCGTGGGGTAGATAATAAAAACAAACTGCGTCCATCTAGCGTGCGTTATGTGATAAAAAACAAACTATTTCTATCTGGCGTGCGGTAGACAATAAAAGCAAACTGCGTCCATCTAGCGTCGGGTAGATAATAAAAACAAACTGCGTCTAACTAGCTTTGGGTAGATAATAAATACACACTACGTCTATCTAGCGTGGGGTAAATAATAAAAGCAAACTGCGTCTATCTAGCGTCGGGTAGATAATAAAAACAAACTGCGTCTAACTAGCGTGGGGTAGATAATAAAAACAACTGCGTCTATCTAGCGTGGGCTAGATAATAAAAACAAACTGCGTCTAACTAGCGTGGGGTAGATAATAAAAGCAAACTGCGTCAATCTAGCGTGGGGTATGTAATAAAAAACAAACTATTTCTATCTAGCGTGCGGTAGATAATAAAAACAAACTGCGTCTAACTAGCGTGGGGTAGATAATAAAAGCAAACTGCGTCAATCTAGCGTGGGGTAGATAATAAAAACAAACTGCGTCATTCTAGCGTGGGGTATGTAATAAAAAACAAACTATTTCTATCTAGCGTGCGGTAGATAATAAAAACAAACTGCGTCAATCTAGGGTGGGGTAGATAATAAAAACAAACTGCGTCATTCTAGCGTGGGGTATGTAATAAAAAACAAACTATTTCTATCTAGCGTGCGGTAGACAATAAAAGCAAACTGCGTCCATCTAGCGTGGGGTAGATAATAAAAACAAACTGCGTCCATCTAGCGTGCGTTATGTAATAAAAAACAAACTATTTCTATCTGGCGTGCGGTAGACAATAAAAGCAAACTGCGTCCATCTAGCGTCGGGTAAATAATAAAAACAAACTGCGTCTAACTAGCTTTGGGTAGATAATAAATACACACTACGTCTATCTAGCGTGGGGTAAATAATAAAAGCAAACTGCGTCAATCTAGCGTCGGGTAGATAATAAAAACAAACTGCGTCTAACTAGCGTGGGGTAGATAATAAAAACAACTGCGTCTATCTAGCGTGGGCTAGAGAATAAAAACAAACTGCGTCTAACTAGCGTGGGGTAGATAATAAAAGCAAACTGCGTCAATCTAGCGTGGGGTAGATAATAAAAACAAACTGCGTCATTCTAGCGTGGGGTATGTAATAAAAAACAAACTATTTCTATCTAGCGTGCGGTAGATAATAAAAACAAACTGCGTCCATCTAGCGTGCGTTATGTAATAAAAAACAAACTATTTCTATTTATCGTGGGGTAGATAATAAAAGCAAACTGCGTCAATCTAGCGTGGGGTAGATAATAAAAGCAAGCTGCGTCATTCTAGCGTGGGGTAGATAATAAAAGCAAACTGCGTCATTCTAGCGTGGGGTATGTAATAAAAAACAAACTATTTTTATCTAGCGGGGGGTAGATAATAAAAGCAAACTGCGTCCATCTAGCGTGGGGAAGATAATAAAAACAAACTGCGTCTAACTAGCGTGGGGTACATAATAAAAACAACTGCGTCTATCTGGCGTGGAGTAGATAATAAAAACAAACTACGTCTATCTATCGTGGGGTAGATAATAAATACACACTGCGTCTATCTAGCGTGGGGTAGATAATAAAGCCAAACTGCGTCAATCTAGCGTGGGGTAGATAATAAAAACAAACAGCGTCGATCTAGCGTGGAGTAGATAATAAAAACAAACTGCGTCTATCTGGCGTGGGGTAGATAATAAAACCAACTGCGTCTATCTATCGTGGGGTAGATAATAAAAACAAACAGCGTCTATCTAGCGTGGGGTAGATAATAACAACAAACTGCGTCTATCTATCGAGGGGTAGATAATAGAAACAAGCAGCGTCTATCTAGCGTGGGGTAGATAATAAAAACAAACTGCGTCTATCTAGCGTGGGGTAGATAATAAAAACAAACTGCGTCAGTCTAGCGTGGAGTAGATAATAAAACCAAACTACGTCTATTTATCGTGGGGCTGATAATAAAAGCAAACTGCGTCTAACTAGCGTGGGATAGATAATAAAAGCAAACTGCGTCAATCTAGCCTGGGGTATGTAATAAAAACGAACTATTTCTATATAGCGTAGGGTAGATAACAAAAGCAAACTGCGTCCATCTAGCGTGGGATACATAATAAAAACAAACAGCGTCGATCTAGCGTGGGGTAGATAATAAAAGCAAACTGCGTCTATCTAGCGTGGGGTAGATTATAAAAACAAACTACGTATATTTATCGTGGGGTAGATAATAAAAACAGACAGCGTCAATCTAGCGTGGGGTAGATAATAAAAACAAACTGCGTCTAACTAGCGTGGGGTAGATAATAAAAACAACTGCGTCTATCTAGCGTGGAGTAGATAATAAAAACAAACAGCGTCAATCTAGCGTGGAGTAGATAATACAAACAAACTGCGTCTATTTATCGTGGGGTAGATAATAAAAACAAACTGCGTCCATCTAGCGTGGGGTAGATAATAAAAACAACTGCGTCTATCTAGCGTGGAGTAGATAATAAAAACAAACAGCGTCAATCTAGCGTGGAGTAGATAATACAAACAAACAGCGTCTATCTAGCGTGGAGTAGATAATAAAAACAAACAGCGTCAATCTAGCGTGGGGTAGATAATAAAAACAAACTGCGTCTATCTAGCGTGGGGTAGATAATAAAAACAAGCTGCGTCAATCTAGCGTGGGGTAGATAATAGAAACAAGCACCGTCAATCTAGCGTGGGGTAGATAATAAAAGCGAACTGCGTCTATCTAGCGTGGGGTAGATAATAAAAACCAACTGCGTCTATCTAGCGTGGGGTAGATAATAAAAACAAACAGCGTCAATCTAGCGTGGGGTAGATAATAAAAACAAACTGCGTCTATCTAGCGTGGGGTAGATAATAAAAACAAGCTGCGTCAATCTAGCGTGGGGTAGATAATAGAAACAAGCACCGTCAATCTAGCGTGGGGTAGATAATAAAAACAAACTGCGTCTATCTAGCGTGGGGTAGATAATAAAAACAAACTGCGTCTATCTAGCGTGGGGTAGATAGTAAAAACAAACAGCGTCAATCTAGCGTGGGGTAGATAATAAAAACAAACTGCGTCTATCTAGCGTGGGGTAGATAATAAAAACAAGCTGCGTCAATCTAGCGTGGGGTAGATAATAGAAACAAGCACCGTCTATCTAGCGTGGGGTAGATAATAGAAACAAGCACCGTCAATCTAGCGTGGGGTAGATAATAAAAGCGAACTGCATCTATCTAGCGTGGGGTAGATAATAAAAACAAACTGCGTCTATCTAGCGTGGGGTAGATAATAAAAACAAACAGCGTCAATCTAGCGTGGGGTAGATAATATAAACAAACTGCGTCAATCTAGCGTGGGGTAGATAATAGAAACATGCACCGTCAATCTAGCGTGGGGTAGATAATAAAAACAAACTGCGTCTATCTAGCGTGGGGTAGATAATAAAAACAAACTGCGTCTATCTAGCGTGGGGTAGATAATAAAAAGAAACAGCGTCAATCTAGCGTGGGGTAGATAATAAAAACAAACTGCGTCTATCTAGCGTGGGGTAGATAATAAAAACAAGCTGCGTCAATCTAGCGTGGGGTAGATAATAGAAACAAGCACCGTCTATCTAGCGTGGGGTAGATAATAGAAACAAGCACCGTCAATCTAGCGTGGGGTAGATAATAAAAGCGAACTGCATCTATCTAGCGTGGGGTAGATAATAAAAACAAACTGCGTCTATCTAGCGTGGGGTAGATAATAAAAACAAACAGCGTCAATCTAGCGTGGGGTAGATAATAAAAACAAGCTGCGTCAATCTAGCGTGGGGTAGATAATAGAAACAAGCACCGTCAATCTAGCGTGGGGTAGATAATAAAAGCGAACTGCGTCTATCTAGCGTGGGGTAGATAATAAAAACAAACTGCGTCTATCTAGCGTGGGGTAGATAATAGAAACAAGCACCGTCAATCTAGCGTGGGGTAGATAATAAAAGCGAACTGCGTCTATCTAGCGTGGGGTAGATAATAAAAACAAACTGCGTCTATCTAGCGTGGGGTAGATAATAAAAACAAACAGCGTCAATCTAGCGTGGGGTAGATAATAAAAACAAACTGCGTCTATCTAGCGTGGGGTAGATAATAAAAACAAGCTGCGTCAATCTAGCGTGGGGTAGATAATAGAAACAAGCACCGTCAATCTAGCGTGGGGTAGATAATAAAAGCGAACTGCGTTTATCTAGCGTGGGGTAGATAATAAAAACAAACTGCGTCTATCTAGCGTGGGGTAGATAATAAAAGCGAACTGCGTCTATCTAGCGTGGGGTAGATAATAAAAACAAACTGCGTCTATCTAGCGTGGGGTAGATAATAAAAACAAACTGCGTCTATCTAGCGTATGATATATAATAAAAACAACTGCGCCTATCTAGGGTGGGATAGGTCATAAAAACTAAGTCTGTCCAGCGGGTGGTATGTAAGAAAAACGAACGTAAAGTCGCTAACTTCATGTTCATACGAAAGAACTTAATTTCATAAACCGCATATCTGCTTATATCCTTGTTCGAAATATGTTTCTGTGTATCAGTGTATATTTTTCGCTATTTATTTAGATCTTTACCAGTGATATCCCATGTGTTTTTCCATCTTTATTGATGTGTTTCCCATCTCTATTGATGTGTTTCCCTATTTCTTGGCAATAAGTAACTATTCGTTCTAAATACCAGCCCTCCTTTTGCCATATATGCCCAGATCGCATGCGCATAAACCATATGCAAATCACACTTACATGGTCCCATATAGTTAAAGTAAGGCATTCCTACATATATATGCCGCAAGAAAATATATAATGCATAAAATGCACTAATATATCTTGTCAAAAGTGTGCCATAATACTAGAATGATGTCTACATCACATTCGTATACAAAAATACTACAATTGTGCATATATCATATCTTTATATAAATTGCTAAAATTATGCATTTATAATTCGTATATATAAAGCAGTACAATTATGCATATATCGTATCTTTATATAAAGTGCTACAATTTTGCATTATAATTCGTATATATAAAGCAGTACAATTATGCATATATCATATCTTTTAAAATTATGTATTTATAATACGTATATATAAAACAGTGCAATTATACATGTCATATTTCTATAAGTCATGGCTCCATGTGTTGGCCCCTGGCCATCGCTGCCACAATGTGATCTATGGTCCGGCCCATCCTTCACTGGCCGCCTCTGTTTGCCGACCATTACCACAGGTTTTCCACTCTCAGTTGCTTGTTCACCCCGCCACTGTTTGTTTTATATGTTTTTCCCGGTATTGTCGTCCTCACCAACATCCACACCCAGAATTTTGCCAGCGCGTCACAAAAACCTGTACGATGGCCGTAGAGAAAGCTGTGCAGGCCCTATACAGGGGCGCACTGTTAGGCTGACAGAAACGTTTTACCAACCGCGCTAATGTTTTTTTTAAATTCAAAAATCATTTATCTCTGGAGCTTCCTCTTAAAGGAATGCTATATATCAAGATCACACTTTATTGCATTATATCGCCACTGTCATGTTCAAAGGTGAAGCCTAGCTAGAGCCGCGTTTTCATAACAGTGGGGCACTTTTATTTTAAGGGATGATTGTGGAGAGAGAGAGACCGAGCCACGTGGCGGGGGGGGGGCTCAAAGAGGGAGTGAGAGAGAGAGAAAGAGCGACGGGGCGGGGTGGGGGGGAGCCTCGGAAAGGGAGTGAGAAAGTCAGGGCCACGGGGTGGGGGGGGGCTCGGAGAGGGAGTGAGAGAGCCAGGGCCACGGGGTGGGGGGGGGGGGGCGCTCGGAGAGGGTGTGAGAGAGCCAAGGCCACGGGGGGGGGGTCTCGGAGAGGGAGAGAGCCAGGGCCACCGGGTGGGGGGGTCTCGGAGAGGGAGCGAGAGAGCCAGGGCCACGGGGTGGGGGGGGGCGCTCGGAGAGGGAGTGAGAGAGCCAAGGCCACGGGGTCGGGTGGGGGGGCGGCTGGAGAGGGAGTGAGAGAGCCAGGGCCACGGGGTGGGGTGGGGGGGGGCTCGGAGAGGGAGTGATAGAAACAGGGCCACGGGGTGGGGGGGGCGCTCGGAGAGGGAGTGAGAGAGCCAAGGCCACGGGGTGGGGGGGGGGCGGCTGGAGAGGGAGTGAGAGAGCCAGGGCCACGGGGTGGGGTGGCGGGGGGGGGTCGGAGAGGGAGTGATAGAAACAGGGCCACGGGGTGGGGGGGGGGCTCGGAGAGGGAGAGAGCCAGGGCCACGGGGTGGGGGGGGCTCAGAGAGGGAGTGAGAGAGCCAGGGCCACGGGGTGGGGGGGGGCGCTCGGAGAGGGAGTGAGAGAGCCAAGGCCACGGGGGGGGGCTGGAGAGGGAGTGAGAGAGCCAGGGCCACGGGGTGGGGTGGGGGGGGGGCTCGGAGAGGGAGTGACAGAGTCAGGGCCACGGGGTGGGGGGGGGGGTCGGAGAGGGAGTGAGAGAGCATGACCTGGCATGAAAACAGAACACAATGTATGGAATTGGAAAGGGCAAATTTATTTGCCGAGTGAGAAAGACACTACATGACCAGCAAATTGTCAAATAAATTAAATAAAAGTGGCGGAACACTTTGCCACTAACTGGCGGAACACTTCGCCAGTAATTGGCGGAACGCATCGCCAATAAACGGGAATAGACCACGTGACCCTATTATGGGTTGGCGTAACCAATTGCCATGTATTGTATGAAGGCGAAACACATCGCCCTGTACGAAGGCGAACACATCGCCATGTACGTAGGTGGCACACATCGGCATGTACGTATGCCAAATACATTATCCAAATATATATTGACTGATCACCTTAGAATTGGTAAAAGTGGATATGCTGACAATACGTGATAAATTTTGCACGTTTAAGTAAAAGCGAAATTAAAAATGAATTAAGACCACTCAGAATTAATGTGTTGGCCTAAAATTGACATATCATTTTCAGTCAGCTTGAGTTACCACGTACATAATATTCAATTGAGCTGATTACTCTTATCGTTAAGCCAGGAAAGGTGAGGGGACATCCGCCATGCTCACAAATATAACAATAGCATGCATTAAGTTTCAAATTTGAATACCTTGGTACATATATAATTGGGATTTATTCCCAATCGCAATCCCTCAGTGGAGTAACCAAAAAGAATTGGCGAAAACTTTCATTAACCTGAACAAATTTCAAGATTTACACTTGGTCTGGCGATTCAATAATATTGATTAAAACTTCGTATGGTCGCTTTCAGGCTAGCCACTGGAATTCTCATATGTAATGTAGCTTTCTACTGTGTTGAAAGCTGGGGGTATCGAAAGTATGATAGCATTTACAAATTAGGTTCAGAAAAACAAGGAACAGTGATCATCCATTTCCTTAAATGTTAAGTTATCTGTTAATAAAATAATTCTACATCAGTTTATTACGAAAGTTCATAAATAGAAGAATTGTATGGTATACTATACTTATCAATTTAATAATTCCTGGAGTAGTGATGAAAAAACTGAAATGCAAGCAAAACTTATTATAAAGGAGGCGGTGGGGAGGAGGAGGTAACCTCGTCAGCATCTGTTGTCCGAATGATCGACTGGGTAGAACTTCTTGCCGCCAGCAGCCGGTCTCTCATTGGTTGACTTCAGTAAACAGCGGGTTGCTAGACGCGTCAACGTGGAAAAGTCCATTCTTGTTTCTGTACTGGAGGTTTTTTTTCCTTACCGGGCTCAATAACATCTTTGCGAACACATAAACTTAATTCTGAATTTCAAAATTGTTTTGTTTGGTGGGGATTTGCGTTTTTTTTTCAGAAATGGAACCCAAACATCAAGTTTACATAGATGTCAGTTTGTCCTGGACTCCATTGAGTAATATTTATTCGCTACGCAAGTATGAAGGTGATACAAAATAGAAACAGTTACACAATTAAAGCGATCCTAGATTCGACATGACACTGTATACACACATCATAGACACTCAACAACGAAGCGCGAAGCAATACCTTTAACCCACTTGTTAACGGGCGAAACGAGAGATGAAATAAACACAAGTAAATAACTGGTTGATATTAACCCTAATGCAGACATCAATAACGGATCAAAAAACCAATAGAAGGAGAAAAACGTCGGTGTGCACTGAGTCTGGGGTTTGTCTGGGGGGTCTCGGGTTTGTCTATCCTTGGAAAGCCATACATGTATGGCCCACCATTTGTGCAATAAATGGATTTTTGTGGACGGCGAAAGTGAGTATAGTCGGGGTTTTCTGTCTCTCGTATATGCCATTTGATACCCCAACCCCCTCTGATCACGCTGTCCCGGGGCTCAAACCGCCATCATGTGATCAAGCAGGGCTGGAAGATAAAACCGTTAACTAACTATAATCAGGTGAGATGGAACTCATACAGCACATTTTTTAACACCCAAGAAATTTAAACTATTTTCATTATGTAGTGAATGATGCACACAGCCTTTCCAATTGTATGTATGCCAAGACGAAATGAACTAAGACAATAATAAGTGTGCAATCATGTCGACAATGTCTGAATCATATGGCTACATTTATGTTTCCAGGATACACGACGCTTACAGCCGCTCATGCAGCAAATTGCCATCTGCATTATGATTTTCTACTAATATTTGGAGAACTGTCGGTGGTGCATTATCTGACAATGTGAATGTTGAGTCCGTTCGGCATCGCCTTGTTATCATACTTGAAAAGACGGAAAAGATAGCTGCACGAAATGCACCCGTTCGGCCAACGTTTCGACAACGTCCCTCGTTAACTATTTCATAAAGAGCCTAAATTACATTGTTTCCATACCAAGCGCGTTGCACGTTTCCCAGGTAACAGGTAACTGTATGAATGTCTTTAAAAAAGGTTTAAAAGGTTAGTAACGAGCACTGATTGCAGCAATGTCCAGTTAGCCTGGTGACCCATAGAGGGGAGCACCTACCGGCCACGGCCGCTTGGACGACCGCGTTGAAGTCAATCCCCACGTTGGTGTAGACGTAGTGATCCCGCCTATCGAGGAAGTAGTCTCCACTATTAGGTCCGCTCACGACCGCGCCGTACAGCACTTCGGGGTTGGGGACGTCCAGACTGAAGTCGGTCCAGTCGCAAGGCGACGGCTGGGGGTTGCAGGACCTAGTGGGTCAGGAGGGGGGCGGGGGGCGGGGGGGGGGGCGGTGAGAGATCATAGTGGGAGAGGGGGTGGGAGTGAGGGTAGAGATTTTAATCTAAATAGTTCAGGCAAGCATTGCACTTTATGGATATTTTTTTCTACTATTTAACTATTTTACTATTATCTTCACAACAGTGGAACGTCTGGATGCACCTGCTTCGCCCTTAATACTTTTGTTGGAAATGTCAATGACGGCACGAATACAGTGTCAATGGTCGAGGTGCCAATGATGACAATCATATTGTCGTAGTTGCACATTAATGTAATGATTGTGGCGCCCCTCGTCGTCTGTCACATGACTTGGCATTTTTGAATAAACGCAGACTCACTTTGGGCCTGGACACCGAACGCAATAGTCGCGTTATCACTTAGAGCATAAAAACTACATGGTGTCAGAAGTGAAACGACAGAATTCAGAAATGGATTCACTGAAGCCTCCTGAGCAAGTTAATTTCGTGTGCGGGAATGTTGCGGACAACTGGAGACGTTGGCAGCAACAATTCGAAATGTATTTCATAGCACGTGAGCTGGACACGAAGGAGAAGAAGACACAGGTAGCCATTTTGCTTCACACAGCCGGCCCGGAAGCACAAGAAATACACAAGACATTTGAGTATGGTCAAGTTGAGGACAAAGACAATTATAAAACTGTATTAGCTAAATTCAAATCTTATTGTGAACCTCGAAAGAACATTGTCTTTGAAAGACACCAGTTTTGGAGTCGAAATCAGCAAGATGAATCTATTGACCAGTGGGTCACCGAACTTAGAAGTAAAGCCGCCACGTGTGAGTTCGGGGACCAGGAGCTATTGTTAATAAGAGATAAAATAGTCTTCGGCGTTCGAGAGGACAGAATAAGAGAGAGACTATTGCGTGAAAAGGACTTAACTTTAGAAAAAGCTTTGGATATTTGCAACGCAACAGAAACTACCAAGCAGCAACTCAGCGTCATGTCTACTCACAGTCATCAGGTTAATACTGTGAAACCAGCTCCACACGTGAGTAACTCAAGAAAAGCTCAAGCCGGCGCCAACGACTCACATGTTAAGCAGCGTTCACACTGCAGGTATTGTGGTCAAACTCACCCGCCTCGGAAATGTCCGGCATATGGACAAAGATGTCAAAAATGCAATGTGTTAAATCATTTCGCAACTGTGTGTGGAGAAGGTGGACTCAGAACACACAAGGTAAAATCAGTCCATGCTATGCAAGAAGATTCAGAAGATATTGACATGAATGATAGACTATTTGTTGGAACGTTGTTCATTGGTGATATTGGACGGGATAAGGATTGGTTGGTCAAATTGCAGATACAGGAACAGCAGGCAGTGTTCAAATTAGATACAGGTGCTGATACTAATGTTCTGCCGCTGTCTGTGTTCAACCGTCTGAGCCCGCGGAGACCATTGGTAGAGACACATACTGTCTTGACAGCCTTTGGAAACCACCAGATTTTACCACGAGGTAAGACTAAATTAACAGTGACGTGTCCCGGAAACCGGCAGCGGGAGGAATTAACTTTCTATGTCACCGAGGAATCAGATCAAGGTATTCTCGGCAGACAAGCATGCCAAAAGATGAATCTAGTGCGACGCGTAAAGGTGGACAAAGTCAGTTCAACTCTCACAAAAGAATCGTTTGTCACAGAGTATAATGACTTATTCAATGGGCTCGGCGAGTTCGATGAGGATCAGCATATTGAAATTGACACTTCTGTTCCTCCTGTCATTCAGCGTGCTCGGAAAATACCTTATGCCATGTATGACAGAGTCAAGGACACACTGGCAATTACACCATCCTCCTCCAACTTCTCCAGTGTCGACAAGCCAACAGACTGGGTGAACAACTTGGTAATCACCGAAAAGCGTAATGGCCAACTTAGGGTTTGTCTGGACCCTAGGCCACTGAATCAAGCCATCAAGAGAGAGCGGTACGAAATGCCAACACCAGCTGATGTGCAGAACCAGCTGAACGGTAAGAAGATTTTCACGGTGCTTGATATGAAAGATGGTTTTTGGCACGTCAAGTTATCAGAGGAATCGTCTTACTTGTGCTCTTTTCACACGCCCTGGGGACGGAAACGTTTCTTACGCATGCCCTTTGGTATCAGTTCGGCTAGCGAAGTATTGCAAAAGCGGAACAATTAAGCATTTGCTGATATCGACGGAGTGAGTATTATTGCAGATGACCTCATTATAGCCGCTACAGATGACGCTGAACATGACGTAATTCTACACAAGGTGATTAGTCCGGGCAGCCTGTGCTGAAAAAGGGCTTAACCCAAAACAAATTGCAATAGTAATGAAACTTGGTTTTTCTGAATCCGTAGTTATCTGAAAATATCATATTCAAAATCTACCAAAATCTACTCATTGGAACATAGTTTTTTCGCCGATAGTTTACCCTACCCCTTGAACTCAGATTGGCAACACATTTTTAACGGATCGACAAGACGGGATAAGGCAGGGCGGTTAAAAACCTACTACATATTGCTCGCTACATACAATACGCATGTTATATGTGATAAACTGTTAAGTGAGCTACATAATGTCGATAAAAAAATTATTAAAAGTTTATTAATGTCGAATATTATTTTTAATTAGTGACCCCCCCCCCCACCCCCCCGCTCACGAACCACCTGGTGAAAAGGTTATGGAAACCAACTGACAGTAGCGAATGTTGTTTATATAATAAACATGGAATAATTGGTATCTTTGTTATTGAAAACCGTTAAATAAATATGTAATTTTAATTATATTTCATTCTTGCACTAGGAGATATTTGCGCACTTGTAACAGGGCTTATTTTTCATCTTGGCTTGTCATACTGACTTGTCGCGAGACACGCTACGTCACAGCGCGCGCCACTTGTTTCCCTGCGCGACTTGGTTCCTCCAAGAGGAATGTTTCATTTTCACTACGAAGCGAGCCGGTTCGGCAACAGAATGGTAATGTTTTGTAAGAAACCTTTGTGTGCAAATGTCAGCATATCAAGATGACCGACTGTGTATTTTGCCAAGAGCCGTTGACAAATGGAGACCCAATTGTTAAGTTGACGCAAAAGGGTTGCGATGGTATCATCAACGCCGGTGCAGCTAGAGGCAGTCATATAGAAGTGGCTCTTTGCCAAGCTGTACATGCGAAGTGCCGAAGTGAATTTACCAACCCCAGATCGATCCAGTATTACAACAAACGAAAACTTTGTGGTCAACAGGAGCCAAACCTGCAACGCACACTTAGATCAGAGGAATCCACCTTCAGCTATAAAGATGATGGCATACTTTGTGGTTGCCCAGATGTGTATAACGGCAGAGATCAGTCATATAAACTTATTACAGTTAGAACCATGGACTTCCAAAAGAAAATACTGAAGCTATGTGAGGTGTTCAAAGGAGAATGGGCGGATATCGTAAGAGCCAGAGTACTTTTCGTCCAGGATCTGCCAGCTGCAGATGCAGTGTACCACAATATTTGCAGTGTCAACTTTAGAACAGGAAAAGATGTGCCAAGCATGTTTCAGAAGACCACAGGACAGAGAGCCGCAAAATGCAAGAAACTCGGTCCAAGTGGAAGGCCTAAAGATTGTATAAGAACTGAAGCCTTCCAACTAGTAGCCGATTACCTTGAAAATAATGACGATGAACAAGTGACTATCAATGACCTGATAAGCAAGATGAATGAATACCTCAAAGATACTGATATAGAGCCATATAGCTTTCCACACATGAAGACACAGTTAAAAAAACGTTTTAAGGAGGATATAATTATCACAGAGGTCAATGGAAAGCCAAATGTAGTAACATTTCATACAACTGCTTCCAATATATTACACAATTTTCACCAGCAAACGATGCAAAATCCAACTGATCAGAAGGACAACATAATCGAAACAGCAGCAAATTTTATAAAACAGGAAATCCGAGAAGTTGAACAGACAAGGGAGACCTACCCCACAGTTGAAGAGTTATCAACAGAAACAGCACTGGAGTTTTTGCCCATATCTCTAAAACCTTTGTTAAAACACGTTTTCTGTGGTTCAGATACAAGTAGCAAAATTGCTTCAATAGGTCAAGCAATCATGCAGGCAGCCCGCCCCCGTACTCTTCTTGCCCCACTGCAAATTGGATTGGGTGTTCAAATGCATCACCACTTCCAGTCAAAATTTCTTGTGGATTCCTTACATCCCCATGGATTCTCCTGCTCATATAGTGAAGTTAAAAAGTTTGAGAGGAGCTCTTCAATAGCACAGGGAACTGAAATAGCAAACATGACCGCCAACAAATTTCTACAATATTCTGCGGACAACGTTGACCACAATGTGAGAAGTACTGATGGAAAAGGTACTTTCCACGGTATGGGCATTATTGCTATGGTGACACCTGGGACAAGATCATCAAGAAATATTCCAAGGGTGGAAGTCACCTCCGATGACATTGCTTCTGTTGGACGTATACGAATACACCACTTTTTGTCAGAAAGAGATAGCCTGAATTCTCTCTGCTACCAGCCAATAACTGATCCAAAGGTCGAAGAACCCTTCGCATTCGTAGACCTCTTGTGGAAAGCATCTCTGTTGCTGAAGGTCCCAAGACCCCAGTGGTGTGGATTCATGCAACTCATCCATCAGGGAGAAAATGCTGGTGCATCGTCGGTCATGTTTCTCCCCATGATTGACATGGACCCAAATGACCTGTCCTGCATTTATTCAACGTTGAAGTTCATATCGTCCCATGCAAACCGGTACCAATCATACCCAGTGGTCACGTTTGATCAACCGTTGTGGTGGAAAGCACACACCATGGTAGAGAGTTTGCCAGAGTTACAACCAACTGTCATTCGTCTGGGAGGTTTCCATACACAAATGAGCTTCCTAGGATCTATTGGCCACCTGATGAATGGCTCTGGCCTCCAGGAGCTGTTGGAAGTTGTGTATGCCAGCAACACAGTTGGACACATGCTCTCAGGAAAAGCAGTCAGTCGTGCAGTAAGAGGCCATTTGCTTGTTGACGCTGCATTGAATACACTGGTGATATCGAAGGCTCTGAACAAAGACACTCCGCAGATTTCAATACCTGCCCAACGAAATGCAACACCGGTGCCTTCACGTGCTATGGAAACAGACCTTCGACAGTCGCCAGTACCTGCCCAACCAGAAGCCAACTGCCACTCTGGTGATAGGAAGGAAGAACCACCTTCAACAGGTTAGTGTCTTTAAATATCGAATTTGAGCTCAAATTAATAATTGCCACTATTAAATTGGTTTCGGATTAATTCCTGTGTCAATCTTTCAGATACCAGTGATTCTGCAGGGAAGGACAAACTTCTTCCCTCTTTGACAACCCTGTTAACGGGAATGCTGTCAGGGACAATGAAGGCCGCTGATGTAGACAATCATGAAGCATTGCACACTCTAAGAGAAAAGATTTTCACAGAGAAAGAGCGGTTGGCCGAAAATCGTATGGCTAGACTTTGGTTCCAGTATATGGACATGACAGAGCTCCTACGCAGATTCATCAAGGCAGAAAGGCTGGGCATTTGGCCACTGCATCTCCAGTGTCTCTATGACATGCTGCCTTACCTGGCAGCATCAGGTCACAATCTGTATGCCAAAAGTGTACATGTGTATTTGCAGAAAATGCTTACCCTCGAGGTAGATCTTCCCGAGGTTTACGAACATTTCATGAATGGATTTCATGTTGTTCGTCGGTCTGACAGGCTTTGGGCAGGCATATCGACTGATCTTGCAATAGAGCAGTGCTTTATGCGCAGTTTGAAAACGAGAGGAGGTCTGACAAGAGGACGCGGATTGACAGAAACTCAACGCCTTGTATGGGTCCTCTCCTCTCCGTCCTGTGCAGAGATTAATAGCGCAATGCAGGAGCTTACTGGTGTGGCGTTCACGAGCAGTGAACAACATAAGGAAACAACCCGTGCCAGGATATCCAAAGACCTCAGTGACGTTCAAGACTTATCGTAATACTTGGACCAGAGAAACCCATTCAACGTCGAGGACCCAACGTCTTTGCGAAACATTGCAACTGGGGTAACTGCACATGCCTCCGTGAATTGTGAAACGGCCAAACCTGTCGGTCAGCAAATTATTTTGTCAATGGCAGACAAAAAGGTGGCTGATTACACGTTCAGAAAGAAAGACCAAGTTGTGACAATGGACACAAAAGGTTCAGTCAAGATCAGAGATGAAGAAATCAGTGTAGATCCGCTGCTCCTTTTCCAGCGTCTGGTAACTGCTGGCACTAGATGTGACGAGTTACCAGCCGTATTCAGATATGAGCTATGCACCTATCCACCGGCATTGTTTGAATCAAAAGAGATGATGAGGTCAGCGAACAAAGCTAGTCTAGCTGATAGTATGTGGTCCACAGCAATTGAAGGCTCTCCCAAACCTCCTGACCAGGTTCACTACGTCTTGGATGGGGGAGCACTCCTGCATAGAATTCCATGGACAAAAGGAGCTGCTTGGGATGACATTCTGAGAATATACACCCAGTACGTCACTCCCAGATACGGAAAAGCCACAATTGTGTTTGACGGATACAGTGACATCCCAAGCACAAAGGATTGCACACATGCAAGAAGAAGCGGTGCTTGTATTGGCGCAGAAGTGCAATTTGATGACACCATGGCCCTACAGACAAAGAAAGATGATTTTTTGTCAAACACCAAGAACAAACAAAGATTCATTAACATGTTGGGACACAGACTTGAGAGAAATGGATGCCAAGTTCACCACGCAAGAGGAGATGCTGACCTTATGGTGGTAGAAACTGCCGTGGAATGTGCACAACAGAGACACACTGTTGTCATTGCAGACGACACAGACATCCTAATTCTCCTGATCCACCATTCATGTCAGAAAAAGCATAACATATGGTTCCAGCCAAACCGTAAGAGGGAAAGCAAAAAAGCTCCAAGGTGCTGGAACATTGCAGCAACAAGATGCCACCTTGGAAGTATTGTATGTAGCAATATTCTCTTTGTACATGCTTTCCTTGGCTGTGATACCACATCCAGAGTATTTGGTATCGGCAAAAGCAAGGCAGTGGCTAAAGTAAAAGTGACATCTCCTTTGCTACACAGGCCGGAGTGTTTATGAATGACGGGTCAACCATGGAAGCTGTCATCAAGGCCGGGGACCATGCCCTTGTCTCCATGTACAATGGCGATAAGGATGAAAACCTTGATGACCTGAGACATCGCAGGTTCTGTGAGAAAACGACATGCAGCACTGCAGTTGTTGAACCACGCACTCTACCTCCAACATCAGCTGCAGCTAAATACCACAGTCTCAGAGTGTATCAACAGGTCCAGGCATGGCGGGGTCGTGGTGCGGAGGTCGCCCCAGATCAATGGGGCTGGAAGGTCAGCGAAGGAAAGATGATCCCCATATTGACGGACAATCCTCCAGCACCACAGGCACTGTTAGAAGTAATACGGTGTAACTGCAAAACTGGCTGCTACAATTTTAGATGCACATGCAGAAAAAGTGGACTAGACTGTTCCATTGCATGCAGTGAATGTCGTGGGGTATGTTCAAATACCACCATTACTACTGCTGATAGTGATTCAGAGGAAGAGTCAACAAAGGATTAGTGCATTGCATTATGTGATGCCGATTAAGCGACTTGGATCCTTGTAAATGAACATTTGTATCGACACTAAATACTCCCAATATTGGTGAAATAAACAAAAACAAAATGGTGAAAGAAAGTGTGTGGGTTAAGTCCCTGCCCCCCGACCCCTCTACGTTTTCAGATATAACTTCTACATAAGTTGTTTAGGCATCAATAGCCAGTTAGACTATGAAACAAGGACTCTGCGGAGAAGATCAGAAGCGGTCCACGATTCTCGTTCGGCACCATGCAAACACGGATAATAATGAGAAATATCCATCATTGGATATAGCGTAGAAACTTCAATATTAAACATATTTAATTTTTTTTTGCTGCATTTCCTAGATTATATAACTATATATTTCACACAATAGAAATACGGTATGTAGGGAGCAATTCGCGGTGGGGGTCCCAACTACCCCGCCTCCCTACCCATTTGTGCGAGTAAAAATACGCGGCCAATTCTGGGCTTAAGGAGGTAGGGTGAAGTACCCTCGTAAAAAATATGTTCCAATGAATAGATTTCGGTAGATTTTGAGAAGGAAGTTCCTAGATACCCAAGGAATAAGGAAAAATAGGTTTAATTACTATTGCAATTTGTTTTGGGTATACCCCTAGGTTGCCCGGACTAGATGCAGAGAGCGGGCGAGCGAAAGGCGAAGTTCAACAAGAACAAGATTCAATTCAAGGTAAATGAAGTCACCTACATGGGTAACATTGTCACAGCATCAGGCTTGAAGCCGGATCCGTCGAAGGTTGAAGCCATAGTAAACATGCCAAAGCCACAGAATAAGTCGGATCTCATGCGTCTGCTAGGGATGATAAGATATTTGGCCCAGTACATTCCCAATGAATCGTCAATCACAGCGCCTCTAAGACAACTGTTGAAACAAGATTCGGAGTGGAACTGGGAACATGAGCAAGATGAAGCCCTAGTAAGATTAAAAAGTGAGCTTACAAAAGACAATGTTCTGCAATATTATGACGTTTCTACGCCAGTCACCATACAGACAGATGCCTCACAGAACGGACTTGGTTCCTGCCTAATGCAACAAGGTCGACCAGTAGCTTTTGCATCAAGAGCCCTCACAACTGCAGAACAGAACTATTCTCAGATTGAGAAAGAGATGTTGGCGATATGCTACGCCTGTGAGAAGTTCTACCAGTACATCTACGGGAAGGAAGTAGAGGTTCTTACGGATCATCGACCGCTGGAATCAATCCTGAAGAAACCTATAGCCAAGGCGACCCCGAGAATACAACGGATGACACTACCGCTGCAGCGCTTCAACCTGAAGGTCAAGTACGTACCCGGCAAGTATATGTATATTGCTGACACGTTGTCTCGTGCTTTTATCACAGGTAATCCAAAGTGCGGTGCCCCAGAAGACATGGAAGTGATGGTTCACAGTTTCACCTCAAACCTGCCGGTGAGTGACGAAAAAATGCGCACGTTCCGGGAAGCCACTGATGAGGAGGATACACTACAACTGCTCAAGAAAACCGTCTTGAAAGGATGGCCCAGGAAATGCAACTCCGTCTCGCCGGAAGTCAGGCCATACTGGAACATCCGTGATGAGATACACACTATAGAAGGTTTGCTGTTTGTTGGTGATAGAATTGTGGTTCCACGTAAACTGAGAGGAGAAATGTTGAAACTAATACATGAGAGCCACTTGGGAGCGGATAAGTGTAAATCGCGAGCGCGGTCAATCTTATATTGGCCCGGAATGAACGTTGATATTGAACAAACTGTTGCTAAGTGTTCTGTTTGTCTCAAGTTCAGAGCCAGTAACAAGAAGGAATCGCTCATGCCTCATGAAATACCCGACAGGCCGTGGCAGAAGATTGCCCCAGATATAATGACATACAGGAATCACGATTTCTTGGTCATCGTAGATTACTTCTCGAAATACGCGGAAGTTGCTAAGCTTGAGAACAAGACGGCTAGCTGTGTAATAACACATCTTAAATCAGCGTTTGCCCGTCACGGCATTCCTGAGAAAGTTATGAGTGACAATATGCCGTTCGGTAGTAAAGAGTTTCACTCTTTCGCAAAGGATTGGGGCATTGACTTACTAACATCGAGTCCAACCTACCCTCAATCAAATGGCCAGAGTGAAAGAATGGTACAGACAGTGAAACAGTTGTTAAAGAAGGCACATGAAGATGGGAGAGATCCTTACATAGCGCTTCTTGAATACCGAAACACCCCTGTATCCGGAATGTCAAAATCACCGTCACAATTGCTCATGAGCCGAATGTTGCGAGCGAAACTGCCGACTAAAGCTACGCTGTTAAAACCAAAGATTGTGTGTGTTAAAGATGAAATGCAAACACGCCAGCAGCGACAAAAGCGTGTGTATGACAGAGGTTCAAAGGAGCTTGAAGACCTACAGCCCGGTGAGGTGGTGCGTGTGCGTCGTCACGATGTGTGGGAACCTGCCGTCGTATCGAGAAGATCCGAACAGCCGCGTTCCTACATCGTCACACAAAACGGACAAGAGTATCGTCGTAACAGGCGACATCTGATGAAAACAAAAGAGTCGCCGCCGTTGTCTTGTGGGGATGATTGGAAGTCATCAGAGCTGACGCCGACGGAAGACAATGACCCACAACCTGAGCAACAGATTCCGTTAACACCTAAGGAGACACCTGAGACACCACGACGTTCGCAGCCTGAACCGACGACAACAGTGCCGCCAACAGCCATTCGACCTGAGCCATATACCACGTCACGCGGAAGAGTTATATCTCGACCGGCCCGATATGGCGATAACGTGTATGACTAGTATGAGCTGGCGGTAAAGGTCACGCTCCAACGGGTGCTAGACGACCCGGGCATGTGCTTGTAACCTCTGCCTAAATGTCTGTCTTTTTCAGATCTGTTATGTGATATTTTAAATAAATACAGATATTTAAAAGAAGGGAAATGTCGTAGTTACACATTAATGTAATGATTGTGGCGCCCCTGGCGAATGGACACCACACCGGAAACTATAATGTAGCCTCGTCGTCTGTCACATGACTTGGCATTTTTGAATAAACGCAGACTCACTTTGGGCCTGGACACCGAACGCAATAGTCGCGTTATCACTTAGAGCATAAAAACTACACATATAGTACCAATGGGTAGTATGGCGTAGCCACCACAGGGTCACCATGATAACCATGGTAACCTATCGGTCACTAGTAGTAGTAATAATAGTAGTGGCAGTAGCAGTAATGATGGTATTAGTCGTATTATTTAAAGTAACTCGTAGTAGTAACGGTAGCAGTACTCGTAATACTAATACGATTAGCAATAGTATTCGTAGTGTAATGACAGTATTCCCAGTAATAGCAGCAATAATAAGTAACAATAGCAATAATAGTCTGTTTCTGCTTGAGAGTGTAGCGATCTCATGAATCCATAGTGTGGTGGTATAATGAATCCGTATTGTAGTTGTATCATGAATCCGTATTGTAGTGATAACATGAATCCATATTGTAATGGTATCATAAATCCATATTGTAGTGGTATCATGAATTCATTTTGTAGTGGTATCATGAATCCGTATTTTAGTGGTATCATAAGTACATACTGCAGTGGTATCATGAATCCGTATTGTAGTGGTATCAAGAACCCATACTGTAGTGGTATCATGAATCCATGCTGTAGTGATATTATGAATCCATACTGTAGTGGTATCATGAATCCGTACTGTAGTAGTGTCATGAATCCATACAGTAGTGGTATCATAAATTTATATTGTAGTGTTATCATGAATCGACAGTGCAGCGGTATCATAAATCCATATTGTAATGGTATAATAAATCGGTATGTTAGTGGTATAATGAATCCGTATTTTAGTAGCATAATGAATCCATATTGTAGTGGTATCACTATACTTCTCACTTTGATGGGAAATAAAGATCAAATCAAATCAAATCAATAAATCCATATTATTGTGGTATCATAAACCCCTATAAATCGCTTAGAGCGGATTTTATGTAAATCCGTTCCCAGTAAGTGACATATTCGTACACTTTTTTTGTAATCGAACTAGTTACAATAGTTGGTAACGATCTATTGTTGTAATGGTACTAGTGTTGTTAATAGTAGTCGTGTCAGTATATTACCCGTGTTACCGGGCTAGACTTACGCCGCTCGATGGTGGGCCTGTAGAGGGGGGTTGACGCCGTACCCCACCACGTAGCTCCGCCCAGAGGAGCCCAGGATGTAGTGGAGCTGGGTCTCGGCCCACGCCACCTCGGCCGCCCCCAGCGCCCCGCAGTGAGCCGCCTCCAGCGCCAGCAGAGCGGCCCCTGCTGATAAATCATAACAGTGAGACTTTCGGTCTAAACTTACGCAAACTGTACGTTTCAATTACCTCCTAATTGGAAACGATGTGCTTGGTAATTGAGGAAATGGTTAGTTATTTTTGGCAATACGATCTATTCATTGAACCGCCGTTGCGTTGTAATGGGTAGCGGTTTGCCAGCCCCATGGTAACCTAACACCGCCGTGTTGTGTTCATGCGGTATGCAGTTGCCGCCTGATTGCCCTAGAACCGCCAATGCGCGCAAACGAGCTTCGTTCATTAGCCGGACTGCCCTGCACATACAGACGACATGAACAGGCGACGGCGGTTCTACGGTAGTCCAGGTCTGGCGGTTTAAAGGCTGTTATTGCATGTTGCCAGCCTTTTTTTTGTGCGATACATAGCGAAGGATGCTTTAATCGGCTAGTTATCCTGGATATGAGAGACACGTGTCGTGCGGACCAACCTGCGTATCGCAGAGAGCCGGTTTGGTCCCTGAAGGCCAGCCCCGCCGGGGTGTAGGGCACGCTCCCACCGGGCATGAACTCGGCCAGGAACAGCTGTAGATCTGCCAGGTACTGCGCTCCCCCCGTCAGCTGGTATAGCAGCAGCTGTAAAACACGGGCCAATTATTATACCTGTATTCGTTTTACGCCGCCCTACCGTAGAACTGCCGTTGCGTAATCATCCAGTGTGTAGTTAGGTTTAGGTCTTGACCTATATGAGGCCACAGACAGCGTGGTGTTCTGGCCCACGGCAGGTAGTTTTGGGGGAAGCACGTATATTAATCCCCTATACACACAGTACCACACACTTTCATGGTTTTAAGACATTTTCCCTATTATAATACTTGATATCCTCAGGGTTTTATATCTATTGATCGTTTCCACATTAACTGCATTCATGGTTTTATTCGTATCTACTTGAGCCTTTATCACTTTTACAATTGTTTTATCTTTAATATCACATGTATTAATTTTCAGGGTTTTAGTATTGACTGCGGAGTTATATATAATGAACTAAACCTGTCTGGCATGATATAGCCTTACAGGCTGAAAGCGCCGTTAAACCCCAATCAAATCAAATCAAATCACAGTACCCCATTGGACCAGGGAAACACTCAAACCGCTTAGTCTTCTGTCATATTTCTTAAACCTTGGTGAGCTAGTTATGATGTGAGTGATTTACTTACTTGGTGTGTTATTGCGTTAGGAATACTTAGCTATTGAGGTAGTTATTACATAAACTGGTGCCGTAGTTATCGGCTTAATATAATAAATAACTTCTTTATTGCGCTAGCAACTGCGTTAGCTATTGACTAATGCAAAAATTGAATGATGCATCTCTGCGATTTCCGAGATTGTATGAATGGCTACCTCGAATTTCAGTTGGTAGAAGTAACATCTTTTGCAGGATGTTATGTACAAAGGTGTGCAACCATGAGACAAGGTTAACTAGTTTCTTTTAAATCTGACTGACCGCGTTGCCAGCCTGCTTGTCGTCCCAGGAGAAGGACCAGGGGACGTAGGATGTGTAGTGCGTCACCGCCTTCTCCAAGTACTTGGTGTCTCCAGTCAGCCTGTACAGCCATAAGGCCCCCCACACCAGCTCATCGGCAAAACCACTGGACCTGAAGCGCAATTGTATCAGCACCTGGAGATGTAGACATTCATTACTCCCGGGCGGGTTCACTGTCTAATTAAGCCTTTCTGGGCACAAAGGTGGCCAACGCAAATTAACATTAACAATTAACAAATTGGCGCAAATACGAAGGTTTTTTTTCCTCCAAACACGTTGCAAATGCCTTGCTGTGGCTAGGAATTAGGAACTATTACCATAATATGCGATGCGGTCCTCATCGTTAACTGATATTAGGGATGTGCAAAATTGTCATAACGTTGTCATAACGTTTCAGCGACGTACTGTCATAGGGCCGTTCATGGTGCGTGTAGCATAATGAATTATGGCACCGAACGAATGACTCACGACTTATATGTGTAACATCTCAACCCATTTGTGTTGCAGTTTCACGTGGCCCCGGAAGTTGAACAACATCACACTCGACATCACAGATCGACTAATACAACAGAGTGGAAATGAGTCTCTATAGTGTCCACATCTTCTGCGATTGGACGCGCTATAGCTGCAGGTGTGCGTGTGCCATGTTCAACTTGATAAAAGTCCCACCTTATCCGTTACCCACCGACGACCTGCTTTCAAATACGGTTGCACACCAGTGGTCTGTGTCACGTAAAGCGTTTCGCCGGCTACGGGGCTCAGTCGGCTAAAATCGCCCATTATTTTGCATGGTAATTTTAGTCGACTAAGCCCCGTTCTAGTCGACTAGTCGACTAAAATTTCGTGAAATCAACCACATCATATGAGATGTATGGCAAGCCAGGCGTATCATATCTCCTTACACACTACCGTTTCTTACCATGGCGCTATGGACATACCACCCATGGCATGCAAGCCCGCCGTGGTATGAGGGATCGTCTCCCATGCGTAAATGCCCCCCCCCCCCCACCACCCCTGTATCGATCATTATGGCACCGTACGAACACATGGATCGGAGAGGGTCTCAATATCATGTATTGTATATAAGGAGGGCAGCGGCGCATTGGGGGGCACTTCCGTACGCCACACCGGTTCACCAGGGGAAAGACTTCGATTCTCGTCCAGAAGAGCGCTTCTAGTGGTGTGTCTAAAAATATATATAATGCTGCAAATAATTTGCCATTACACTATTTCAAGCCACGTGTTTTCAAGAGAGTTTGCCGTGGGCCATCCTGCGGAGGCGTTTACGGCCCAGTCCCCCCGGGGCTGGAACGTGAAACTGACCAGTAAAACACGCTGGCAGGCACCGAGTCGCTGTATTTGCCCGGGTACTTGTCGGCGAATTCATATAGTTGTTCGGCGTGAGTCTGTAAGGTCGCAGCGTAACCAGGATCTGAAAGTAGTACTTAGACTGACGCACGTATCATTTTAGTTACATGGGCACTTGTCATAATTAAGTATGCCTCAATTATGCATTTGCAATAGCCAATACAGCTTGTGACGCGGCACGGAGGGAACGAAACTATTTCTAGCATACCTGCCCAACAAAAAGTTAGGTCACCTTTGTGTTAAATTAGAAACCAAAATGGTGTCCGTAGTTTATGGTATAATTTTTGTTTATTGGTTTATTATTTAACGAATTTTGATCAGCAGTCTGCCAGTATATTATACTTCAGCGCAATTACCAGAGGAATACATCTTCAGGTGTTTATGTTATACAATCATGCATATATACATATGTTAATCTATACGTGATACCCCTTTAAATGCCTAAACAAAACCTCATATCCAAAATATTTCCAAAATAAATCATATCCTCCTTCATTGATGTGGGTAGATACAAGGACATGTAATGTCCGTGTTCAATAATTAACTAAACCTGTATATTCTTAATCATATCGCTTTAATTGCATCATTGGACAATAGTCTATTACGGCCAATGGAGACATTTAACGATCCCACAGGAATTCTAACCATCCCATTTCTCGCCCTGCCGCTGAATCCGCGCCTGAAACGTATCATTGTACAACAGTGTCTTACTGCCAATGGGGACATTTATAGACCCCACGGAAATTCTAACCATCCAATCCTCGCTCTGCCGCCGAATGCGCCGGAATCCCCTGCCTGCCTTACTTACCCGAGTCCGCGAACACGATGGCGGACACTGCCATGGCGGCTGCCGTCTCGGCGGCCACGTCGGACCCCGGGGCGGACTCCGTCACCTTCCAGACGGGGCGGGAGCCGCTGGGGTCCTCAGGCCGCTCCCACTGTAAGTACTCCGTGAAGGCGTCACCCACCTGTAGGGGACGAGGGGCAGGTTGATTCAGCAAGTGATTGATTGATTCATTTAAGTAGGACGCTTTCACAGGATTTAGCCACTTGCTACGTTCCGAAACTGACGTCGTTATTTACGTCACTGGTTGTTATGACGTAACCAAGATGACGTCATTTGGGGAGCGCGTTATCATTAGATATGACGTCGTAGATAAAGTCATTTTCGGACCGTAATGGGTGGCGAGATCCTGTGGACGCTTTAATCTCTGTAGGTCATATCGCGACAATTGGGAGGGTCACGGTAGAGAGGAGCCATGGGGAGGGGGTGATAGCCGCATGGTGAGAGGCCGAGGGATTCGAGCTCACACTGCTGTACATTGTGGTCGTGAGATATACGAGAGCTATGCTGAGGCAATGGTTCCTCATAGCATGGCAGGACAGACTATGCTCAGGGCCTGTTTTTTTGTTGGTCCAGTCTCGTTTGGTGCTTGCGGTAAGTGCATCCAGGGGGGTAAACCGGGTCGATGAAACTTAGGGCAACAATATGGGCTAATGAATGTCATAACTAGCACACTACGCCCCATCGTATTCCTACTCGCCTGCAATCCATTCCTGTTTCAAACTGTTTTAGCCATTAGGTGTTTGCCTGTGACGCATGTCGTGTTCTATTTGTTTAGTTAGTTTAGTCTCTTTGGGTGGCGCCCATGCTGGTGACCCACCGTATTAAAGTGTTCGTGCCACGCCAAAACAATTTCAGCTCATATTAATCTTCTGTGCTTCCACGCTTATATTATCGACCTGTAACGCCCCAAATGGTACAAGGGCATACTTTTTCCACTTGTTTTTGCACCTACCAATTTAACTTCTGCGAGCGAGGAAAAGTGACGTAAAATGGGAATACAAACGCATGTGCTTTCATATTGAGACTCAGATTCTTTCTCAGATTGAACTCAACGAAACGCACTCAACCATACAAACAATACACTCCCTCGACCACAGATGTCTACGCACTGCATCAAAGCTCACCTGTCAATCTTGTGACATCATTGGGGAATTTTCAAATAACACTCAGATGCAATATGCTCCCAGAAATAAACCCGCCGGATCTCACTTTTGCTACTTTTAACTAACGCGTTTATAGTGATAATAAATAAAAAAAATTTAACTCCCATTGAAACAAATTGTTATTTGTTTATCTTCTCTAAACCTAGTTAACTGTGAGCAAGACAAAATCGTGGCACGAACACTTTAATGGGAGTCTCTTCAAACATTTGTCAATGTGTTTTCTTGTCATTCCTATTCGCTATATATATATATTTTGGGGCATGTTGAAATGAACAAATTCTTCTAAGGCCAATTCTGAGCTTTGGAATATTGATATCATATTGACGTCTGTCGCATCAGGCACCCCGATTAAGAGACGACTGTTTTCAGCGATGGAAACCCAGAGATGTACTCTGTCACTGAGAGGCAGAGGAACGGTATATTTACTCACAGTCTGACGCCAAACGATCAATGACAATGCCAAGGATGCTCATCCCATAATATTGCTCATAGCATGGCACTTGCTCACATAGTGTGACATGGGACCAATCAGTTAAATATACTGTTGTCTGACTAGCGGCAGGCATCGTCACTGTTAGATCGGAGTCCGTAAGTCGTAAGGAATCAGGCCGATTCCGCCATTTCCTGGACAATCACCTGACCAAGTAGAGGGTTAGCACAACGATTTCTTCAGCACTAGGAGCATGGTCGATTAAGGGACAGACTCCAAGCGTGGTGTGTGTGTGTGTGTGAGAGTAGGGGAGGGCGGGGAGAGGGGGTATAGAGGCTATATGGAGTTTTTTTGTAGAAAAAGAAATATGGCTCTATATTGTAAAAACTCTTCCTTTGTTTGTTACCGAAAAAATGTTCAACTATTCAATTAACATAAAGATCATGACCTAATACTAAACTGACAAAATCCCCAAAACACCAATTGTGATGACCAGCAAAACACAAACACTGGTGAAATACTGCTTTGGGCTCCACCCAAAAACCATTGCCCCCCACCCCTTGGATATCAGATGCTTTGTCCCTAAGCACTGTCTGTCCTGTTAGGCTAAAGGGTATTTCTGGAATAGCAAACAACCTGAACCAGCACCAAACCCTTACCTGGACATACAATACGTCCTTCGCTACATGCGCCTTGATAAAGTAGTCCAGGGGCCACCTGATGCAGTCCAACATGTTGGCGACCTGGCCGCTGTATTCATACGCCGGGCGGTGATCCAGAAGGCTCCAGGCCAGCATCGTGACGCTCCAGGCCATCGGGAACCCGAACTTGATGTGATCTCCGGCTGAAGCCAGATCATTACTTATAATATGGCTATTGTAACCGGGACGAGCGAGATGGTTGCTTGTATATTCAGGACGCTTTAGCCAATCCTGATCATATCGCCTCAATGGTAGAAGGAAGGGAAGAGCGGAGCCATGCTCCCAAGGTAGCCCCCTACTCTTTGCAAAGAAGGACATAGGATCTTTTTCCTGCGACCTCAAAGACATGGCCACAGCGGGGCGCGAACCACCGATCCACGTGCCGTTAGGCTTTCAGGTGGCCAGGAGCGCCCATGCGAGCGCTCTAACCTACTGAGCTATCGGCGAGCGAAATGGAAAGAAATATGCCTAGATTAGATAGTTCGAAGCCTGTCTGGGCTATGTGATATGGAGAAACGAATAGCCAAAGCATTCACTCTCCCCAAGGTTACTTAGCCTACATTATTATTATAGCTAGTGTATATTAGATCCTGACACGACATATACTGGGAGAATATGAGCATTATTTTGTGTCGTCACATACATTGTTCGCACGGAGAAAGGTTCCTTATTGTCTGATACGTAACTCCATAAAATCGTTCGTTAACATATTGCCTTTCATCCCGACGAGGCCAGTACTGTTTATCGACCTGATGTATCGGACGATAATTTTTGGAATTACCTTGAATAGTCCAACTGCGAGACAAACAATCATGATTTATCTGATATGGTGTACATGAGGGAAAACTCATAACAGTTCAGTATCTCTAACATACAGCGCACCTTGTATATTTTATTATTTGTCTGTCTAGTAAAGAAAGGACCATTCACCGAGAAAGCGCTTCGGTCTGGACCCTGACACAATTTGATGAGAAAACATCAACGGCAGAACCCAGTTACATGCATATCTCGTTATCATCAGACCCTCGGACATCCAGTAAACATCCCTACCTGTGTGCCAGCCGCCTGTCAGGACATCCAGTAAACATCCCTACCTGTGTGCCAGGCGCCTGTCAGGACATCCAGTAAACATCCCTACCTGTGTGCCAGCCGCCTGTCAGGACATCCAGTAAACATCCCTACCTGTGTGCCAGCCACCTGTCAGGACATCCAGTAAACATCCCTACCTGTGTGCCAGCCGCCTGTCAGGACATCCAGCAAACATCCCTACCTGTGTGCCAGCCACCTGTCAGGACATCCAGTAAACATCCCTACCTGTGTGCCAGCCGCCTGTCAGGTCCTCTCCAGACACGCCTTGATCCATGGTGTGTGAATCCCCGCGCCAGGACACCCTGTTTGTCCCTGGCAGGAATCCCGATCGCTGGGCCTCGTAGAAGAAGATCGATTTGTCGAGGAATTTGGCGTAATCGTAGGAAACTGGAATGATGCATTATTATTGCGGTTACTAGTTATTATTGTGGTTAGTAGTACTGTTGTGGTTGGTAGTTATGATTGTGGTTCACTTCTTGCCTGATATATCAGCTATTCATCTCTAAATAGGATATTTGACGAGTTTACTTTCGTCACCCGTTTATCATGATTAGTAATTTCACTAAAATTACACTCTTAGATAAGGTAACATAAGATATAGTTTTATTTAAATGTCGGTATGTAAACACTGAACATTAGCACAAGTGCTATTGACCGACTTTCCTTTAAATTATGCATGCCATGAAGGTAGCTATTCCCAATCTTGTTGATACTCTTGTAAACTTCCAATGCTATGCCGCGCAATTGTTCAAGATATAGGAATGGTCTACCCGCTCTCTTCCTCAAATCTGCGTAAATATATATACCAGTACATAAGGCAGACGGCACTTGAACATATGGTGTCGGTTATGCGAAAACAAACAGTCAGGTATGTATCGATAACTTACCTGGCGCCAGGAGCGAGGGCATAATATACGGAGGGAGGTTCGATGGAACAGCCCGGCATACGGATATTGGCAATAGTGTACTGGCTTCGGCGGTAGTTGTGTCTGGCAGTGTACTGGCTTCGACGGTTGTTGTTTCTGGCAGTGTACTGGCTTCGGCGGTAGTTGTTTCTGGCAGTGTAGTGGCTTCGGCGGTAGTTGTTTCTGGCAGTGTACTGGCTTCGGCGGTAGTTGTTTCTGGCAGTTTACTGGCTTCGGCGGTAGTTGTTTCTGGCAGTGTACTGGCTTCGGCGGTAGTTGTTTCTGGCAGTGTACTGGCTTCGGCGGTAGTTGTTTCTGGCAGTGTACTGGTTTCGGCGGTAGTTGTTTCTGGCCTGGTACTGGCTTCCACGGTAGTTGTTTCTGGCATGGTACTGGCTTCGGCGGTAGTTGTTTCTGGCATGGTACTGGCTTCCACGGTAGTTGTTTCTGCCAGTGTACTGGCCTCTGCGGTAGTTGCTCCTGCCTGCGTGGTGGTCGGTGGGTTCTCGCCTGAAGCATAATACCGATCATACCGATTGTTACCTGTTGATGGTCGTGTGAACTATGTACATTAGCGTTCGATGTGAAGACAATATATGCAAACACGTCTCCACATCTCAACGTCTAGGCAGGTTCTTCTGTACAATGAGGTGCAACAGATTGGCGTGGTGGTAAATAACCAAGATTTCCTAAACCCCATAAACTACGTCTGAAATACCGTCTCGTTGAGACTTCAACGCAACTCTGACATGACGCGCTGTAAACTTTTGTTCATCTAAATGCATATATATGACGTTTGGTTAACGCAGATACTTGTTGTATTTCACCTTCGGCACGCAGCGGGCTGTGGCAGTGTCGTCAAGTTGTAGCCTTTATAATACCAACCATTGAGACACATCCGGAGCTACTTTCAAGTTTTCAAATCTGTGCGTATGGAATGCCACAATAGATGTGGAAGCTATAACCATATGTTATCCCAGCACGTCAACAAACTGATGATGGTGATGGGGGTGGAAGGCAACACATACTCAATGGTTGTTGGCCGGTTTCCAAACGTCCACGATGATGGGATGGCAACGCTATATCAGAATGTCGGCAGCCGCTATCACAAATCTCGTACTTCTCGGATACATATATGACTTTATTATACCGTATATATCAATGATGGTCGAGAGTTAGCGCAATTGTGAACTAGTTGATTATTGCACACGTTGCACGGTACGCGGGCATTGTGGTAGTGATCGTTGAGTATTACACGTTGACACAGCCTGCCCCATCAACACGATGAAGACACGTTGGCGACTGCATGTCTAAGCGTGGAAGTATATGTGATAACGATAACGATGTTTGTACCAGTTAACTTCTTCCGGGTGGCCACGTTCAGAAGTCAGAATGAATAGGAAATGTTGGTATTTGGCCATCTGTGAGCTTATGAAGGAGACTGTGGGCCAAGGCACATTCCGGGACCATGAATTGTTGTTGGCTGAGACAGTCCCCAAATGCAGCCACATGATTATTAGTCGGGCATAATATATTAGAAACTGTCTTCCAGTTTCTAATTATATAGCATGACTTCCCACTTAAAATCCTAATCAATAAAATCCAAAACGACATGAAACACCGACGCCCGACAAATATTAGTTTGCAAATGTATTTCATTATTTGTTTCAGAAAGCAGCGGAACATGTCATCCCGGTGCATTTTCGGCTTTCTCCTTATCGCTGCTGTCTTTGTAACATGCATGCTGTTGATTAACAGCCATGGAAAGAATATATATCAATGGATTGCGTTACAGTATTCGGATGAAGGTCAGAGTGCAAAAGGTAAAATTCGTCACGAAGCGACCATGTCAGATTGGTTGCCTGTTATGTGACTGGCGACTTGTTATGTAATCGGAGGTATCATAATCGCCAATATCTTTAGACAAATGAAATGAGGGTCCCATGATTCTGAGTAGTACCGAAAAATAGTAACTTTTATCTTAGACGGTACACTTTTATCTCGAATATTACAGTCTATTTTAGTTGAAACTTATTAATATTGATCAAGCTGGTTATATCAATCGATTAATCTGAAATAATGTAGACGTTATTGGAAACGCAGGATAACTGAAAAAAAAACAGATGTTGCGACTGACTGGTAAGTGAGGATATGATAATGTAGCAACGACTTATAACACTATGCAAACAATTTTTTTTAATGTGCCTCAAATCAGTGTACAGCACGATGAGTGATACATATGTGTACGTCAATTGCCATTATATATGTCTTGACCAACTATACTGATTCTGCAACAGTTGCTTTTACAGTGGTAGAAAAATACCATCACCATGGCTTATCATGCTTAATACTTGCGCTGACGCCTCGTTTGACGAAGCCATCCTGTCTTTCTTCAACTTTATGCGCAATATATGATATTGTGTAAGGTTTAACGCAGAATAACATATTCGACCATTCCTGCGTTGTAACGGCTATTGTATTGTGCATTGTAGGTGGCGCGGAGGAGTGACCTCCAATGAGCGGGACCAGGGTGTGCACCCAAGACGAGTGACTACGTCATATCCGGGCATCGTGTCAGCGTCTGGCCAAAGACAGCGACTTCCTCAGCAAAATGACCAACGGACTCGTCATTAATCAGAGAAACACCTTTTGTTTCAATTTCAAAGCCGCCATCATGGAAGACTCTGTTGGCGTCAATATCAACCAGGTGGCGCAACCAACGGTTGAACAGTATACACCACCGAGCGACCCTCGCCCGCTTCGGCATCACCGTCTTAACGCCACTTCCGGTAGAACAGCGCAAGCGCATCACGCGAGAATATTTCTCGTTCACCGTCGTCAGACATCCATATGAGAGGTTAGTCTCCGCTTGGAGAAATAAATTTGACCCCAAAAGTAACTATTTCGGTAATCTAAGGAAGAAAATTATTGCAACGTACAGGAATGAGAGCAAATTTCGCCCGGATTCTAAGTACAACGATGTACCGACGTTTGCCGAATTCGCCGAGCATATGAAAGACAAACGCCACATTGACGCACACTGGAAGCCTTTCTTCGAAGCATGTGACCCCTGTCACGTGACATGGGACGCCGTGGTGCGCACCGAGACAACACAGGAGGACAGTGGCTCCGTCATGCGGCAAATCTCCGACAGTAATCTAACGGGTGCCATTCTTGCATTCAATGTCGGATGATCACGATTTCCTATCGAGAACGGAAATACCATTGGCCGAGTTTTACGCCGATGTGTCCGCGAGCGCCTTCGCCTACATCCAGGCATTGTATCATTATGATATGGATATTTTAGGCAAATGGTTGGGACCGCACAACCAACACCACATCCTGCCGGGTTAAGGGTTTTGATGGGGGGTATTGCTGTTAAGTATCCAGCCAAGCGTTTGGGCCAGTAGCGGATCAACACAGAAGAGGCAGTTTGATACAGTATTTACTACAAATCGGGACCGTCCATGACTTCACACACGTCAGCGATCAAGGCGAAACAGTGGGTGTGAAATCCCCAAAACGGTCACGAACGATCGACTTGCGTTAATTCGACTTCCCTGTGCGGATTTAGTCAATCGATCGGCAACCTGAACACTCTTTTATCGCCCATAGCAAACAGGAAGGCTGGCTGCAGACAAGACGTCAAACGGTTCGGTGTATTCATTTTTGGAAATTAAATATCGCCTTTTAGTTGTCGCAATCCCCGCGAAATACCGTTTATTTGCTTTCTTGTTGTTGCTTCATGTTAAACATTATAAAAGCGAAATTTTCCCTTTTTATTTTTTTGTTTCCCAGAAAAAGAATCCGGCAATTCCTTTTCCCTTTACCGTTTTGAAACATGGACAAGGAAAGGTCATCAGAAATCGTTTGCCCTTATTGCGAAGAGCAAAGCTAAAATAGGTAACACGCGCGCGCGATTCCCCCTTTAAACCGATTTGGTCACGATGAGCGAATATTGCATATTTAGCTGCCGCCATCTTGGAATAGCCTCTATCTGTTGTCTCTTCCATCTACCTGGGCGGAAGAGCAGAGACGAAACGATCGCTCGACATGGGCTCTTCTAGAAGAGGTAGAGTTTGGAAGAGGCGAATCGAACACGATCTCAGTTGAATAAGCGAATCCATCCATGCATACACCAAATAATGTAGTAAAACAGACAAGCAGATTAACGCGGGTGTCCAACCTAATTTAATCGCGATCTGCACCGAAAGTTTACATCTTAAAATTAAATTGGCGAGTGTTAACGCTTCGTTTCGGCTGACTGGTAAGGAGAAAAAAATTAAGCCGGGAGCAGTGACGCGTATTGTGTCTACATGTGGTACCGCCTTATGTTATCACTCGCGGAGAGAGAGATCAGGGCCGCGATTTACAAATGAACAGCGGTAGTTCCAAGCCGCGCAGCAGACCATGATCTTAGGGTTTCATGGAAAAGTACCGTCCGAACAAATTGATATACGTCTTGCGACGATTGACTCCACAACAATGCCATGATTGGAGTTTGAATCGCAGCTATTTAGATTAGCGATGATCACGCGCTCTTGTTTTGCTCACACAATAGGCGCAATTTCCGGTTTGAATAAATTAGAGTATCGCCTTCTGATTGGTCAATCGCGGACACACCTCCAAAAAGGGCTGCCGCCCGGGTAGGCGGCGAAATCGTGCTCGGCGTCGCTTCTAAATTTTATTGTGAGCTATAGATAGGATAAAAAATTCTGTAATTTGGAGGATAGACAATTGGGTATTATATGAATCGGTAAAGCAGCGTTAGAGGCCAGGCTTGCTGTTCACTTTAAGCTGCAATTCAATAGGGCATACGTTCGCGCCTTGGTACCTACGTCTGAACATGCCCCATGGAACCCAACTTCAGCCAGAGACCAACTTGATGGGTTTACGCGATGGCCCTTGACTTCGAGGTACGTTTCATGTCGTTTTCCTGGGACAGTTTATTTGGCCCAAACTTAGTTTCTATATGCGCGCAAAGGGCATAACACGTTTCACTGTTTTCCACATATTAACTACAATGGGACATGCATGCATTAACGCATGTTATCACTGTGTGGTTTTTTTCTGCCTTTGCGGCCGTTTCATCCGGGAGGTCGCTCGCTTCAGACCATAGTGAAAGTGTTGAAATTCAGCGCTGAGTTTGCCTAATTCCGACATCTATGTTTGCATGTACGGACAAACGGGTCAGTATTTGTGAAGTATCTGAACAGTAGACTTACTGACGACGAGATTCATGGTATCGTCATTGTTTAAATTGTAATGCTGATACATACGTGGTTAACAGGCTGATAACACGTGACCCTGTATGGAAACTTGCAATGGTTCGCGCCAATACTGTCTCTTGAATTAGCTGCCAACATAAGTTCCATATATATATTTATTTAAAACTTTTTTGTCATAAATTAGTTCTGAGTATATCAGGTTACTTGTCCGGTAATGCCTTGAGCAAAAATAAATCTGATATATATCTGGCATTTTATCTTGTCCATATGCCCGTATTACCGACTGTTTGAAAAACACCATAAGTAGCATACCAGAGGCTATATCATATAAAGTCAACTAGCCAGTAGCTAATTTCATTTAAAATCTGCCAAATGCGTTACTCTCATAGTATATTATATCTATACTTTTTTCATGAAAATGGTTGTAGCGTCTAAATGGTATGTGTAGCAACCATATTGATTGATACCGGACGACCGTCACTTAATGTAATTTATTGTCACCGAGACACCGTATCTGATTCACTTGACCGACCGAGTTTGTAAATTGTGTAGGGGGATGGGTAGTTGGAACTAATACGAAGGTAGTGACGTGTGGTGCATGTGGCACGTAACTACCGTAGTATGTGACAGAGAAATAAACATACTTTGCATAAACACGCATAAACTTATATGCACACGCTATGTCTATTGAGGTCTCTTCTGCTACATAATGGAAATCAGCCCACTGCCATATCATGTCTGGACCAGTGACCGTGATGATTACGGTAGGTTCTACAAATGCTGGTTCCACCCTTGCCTTACCTCGCTTTTGATAATATCTCGCTCCAGTGTATGGCTTTAGATCCGATGCGGTGACCGCCACATCCTTCAGGTGGCATTCGTCTTTGAGAGTCTTGGGGTTATATAGTTTGTCAAATCCCACGCACCGGGCATCGCGGGAGCATGTTGCGCCGCAGCGTATCAACGTCATGGACGTGACGTCATCTAGTGTGATCCGGGCGATAATAGGATGCGGGTTCCTCGCGTGCTTGGTCACGAGGTCGTATAGGTCGCAGATGGCGTCATCCCCAGCTGACTGTTCACTGCACACGTGCAACGCGCTAATAATCCTACACAACATCAGGCCTTGCACAACCAAGTTGCACAACACAATCCCCATGTAACGGTTGGTACGAAACCCACTCATTGTCTTTAACATGCGTAAATAACGCGAATATAATTATAACTATATGGATGCATACAAACCTTCACCGTCAGAGTTTTACATTTGGTCCATGGTAATTAATGAAAATAGAATTAATAATTAATTAATTAATGGTAATCCGCCAGATCAATGTCCTCCTCTCCTTGAAACTAGAAAACGGGTTCGGTTGCAGAAACTACAGACACAGTAAAGTGTTGTGCGCGACCGCAATGCATCAAGTGTCCTGGTTTTTGGCGGTCCAAAAGGGTCGGCAGCCAATCAGCGACTGGTGCAGGGTGAGGTTTACCTTGATTGACTTCCGCCGCCTTGATTGGCTACCACCGTGGGGAGCCCGATGCTGACATTGATCACCCGTTAACAACGTGTCGTATATCGGGTGCAAATAGACTTCTGCCACGTCTAATGCCTTCGGTCCAGGACGTGCCGCTTTCGAGTGTTTTGTTTTGACGCTTAAATGGCTTTCTAGATGGCGGTGAATGTTTATACCGGAAACACGTGGTCTCGGATGCCATCGATAATAGGGCGCAGGAGGCGTCAGCGGAGCTAAAAACATGGCCACGTGTTGTCGATCGCGAATGGTACAGTATAATTGCAGGTGTTGGGCCGGGTCTTTGTTCCAAATGACAGACTCAGATACCGATGCCCTTTATTCACAGAAATCTTACCGCGACGGCGACAGTGGCAGCCAGAAGAGAGCACACACTAACGGTTGGGACGACCAATCTGCACTAGCGATGCCTGCATGGACCACGTGGCTGCCGCCTCTGCCATTAAGCGATCGATTCAGGGGACGAGGCCAGCTGTGGGGGGGGGGGAGGGGGGGGAGACCGGAGGACGGAGTGTGGTATGAGCCCGGACAGCGGACGCCAGTGGGCCAGAGGGATTGAGGGTGGACAGCGGACGCCAGTGGGCCAGAGAGATTGAGGGTGGACAGCGGACGCCAGTGGGCCAGAGAGATTGAGGGTGGACAGCGGACGCCAGTGGGCCAGAGAGATTGAGGGTGGACAGCGGACGCCAGTGGGCCAGAGAGATAGATTGAGGGTGGACAGCGGACGCCAGTGGGCCAGAGAGATAGATTGAGGGTGGACAGCGGACGCCAGTGGGCCAGAGAGATTGATGGTGGACAGCGGACGCCAGTGGGCCAGAGAGATTGAGGGTGGACAGCGGACGCCAGTGGGGCCAGAGAGATTGAGGGTGGACAACGGACGCCAGTGGGCCAGAGAGATTGAGGGTGGACAGCGGACGCCAGTGGGCCAGAGAGATTGAGGGTGGACAGCGGACGCCAGTGTGCCAGAGAGATTGAGGGTGGACAGCGGACGCCAGTGGGCCAGAGAGATTGAGGGTGGACAGCGGACGCCAGGGGGCCAGAGGGATTGAGGGTGGACAGCGGACGCCAGTGGGCCAGAGAGATTGAGGGTGGACACCGGACGCCAGTGGGCCAGAGAGATTGAGGGTGGACAGCGGACGCCAGTGGGCCAGAGAGATTGAGGGTGGACAGCGGACGCCAGTGGGCCAGAGAGATAGATTGAGGGTGGACAGCGGACGCCAGTGGGCCAGAGAGATAGATTGAGGGTGGACAGCGGACGCCAGTGGGCCAGAGAGATTGATGGTGGACAGCGGACGCCAGTGGGCCAGAGAGATTGAGGGTGGACAGCGGACGCCAGTGGGGCCAGAGAGATTGAGGGTGGACAACGGACGCCAGTGGGCCAGAGAGATTGAGGGTGGACAGCGGACGCCAGTGGGCCAGAGAGATTGAGGGTGGACAGCGGACGCCAGTGTGCCAGAGAGATTGAGGGTGGACAGCGGACGCCAGTGGGCCAGAGAGATTGAGGGTGGACAGCGGACGCCAGTGGGCCAGAGAGATTGAGGGTGGACAGCGGACGCCAGTGGGCCAGAGAGATTGAGGGTGGACAGCGGACGCCAGTGGGTCAGAGAGATAGATTGAGGGTGGACAGCGGACGCCAGTGGGCCAGAGAGATTGGGGGTGGACAGCGGACGCCAGTGGGGCCAGAGAGATTGAGGGTGGACAGCGGACACCAGTGGGCCAGAGAGATTGAGGGTGGACAGCAGACGCCAGTGGGCCAGAGAGATTGAGGGTGGACAGCGGACACCAGTGGGCCAGAGAGATTGAGGGTGGACAGCGGACGCCAGTGGGCCAGAGAGATTGAGGGTGGACAGCGGACACCAGTGGGCCAGAGAGATTGAGGGTGGACAGCGGACGCCAGTGGGCCAGAGTGATTGAGGGTGGACAGCAGACACCAGTGGGCCAGAGAGATTGAGGGTGGACAGCGGACGCCAGTGGGCCAGAGAGATTGAGGGTGGACAGCGGACGCCAGTGGGGCCAGAGAGATTGAGGGTGGACAGCGGACACCAGTGGGCCAGAGAGATTGAGGGTGGACAGCCGACACCAGTGGGCCAGATTGATTGAGGGTGGACAGCAGACGCCAGTGGGCCAGAGAGATTGAGGGTGGACAGCGGACGCCAGTGGGCTAGAGAGATTGAGGGTGGACAGCGGACGCCAGTGGGCCAGAGAGATTGAGGGTGGACAGCGGACGCCAGTGGGGCCAGAGAGATTGAGGGTGGACAGCGGACACCAGTGGGCCAGAGAGATTGAGGGTGGACAGCGGACACCAGTGGGCCAGAGAGATTGAGGCTGGACAGCGGACGCCAGTGGGCCAGAGAGATTGAGGGTGGACAGCGGACGCCAGTGGGCTAGAGAGATTGAGGGTGGACAGCGGACGCCAGTGGGCCAGAGAGATTGAGGGTGGACAGCGGACGCCAGTGGGCTAGAGAGATTGAGGGTGGACAGCGGACGCCAGTGGGCCAGAGAGATTGAGGGTGGACAGCGGACGCCAGTGGGGCCAGAGAGATTGAGGGTGGACAGCAGACACCAGTGGGCCAGAGAGATTGAGGGTGGACAGCGGACGCCAGTGGGCCAGAGAGATTGAGGGTGGACAGCGGACGCCAGTGGGCCAGAGAGATTGAGGGTGGACAGCGGACGCCAGTGGGCCAGAGAGATTGAGGGTGGACAGCGGACGCCAGTGGGCCAGAGAGATTGAGGGTGGACAGCGGACGCCAGTGGGCTAGAGAGATTGAGGGTGGACAGCGGACGCCAGTGGGCCAGAGAGATTGAGGGTGTACAGCGGACGCCAGTGGGCCAGAGAGATAGATTGAGGGTGGACAGCGGACGCCAGTGGGCCAGAGAGATTGAGGGTGGACAGCGGACGCCAGTGGGGCCAGAGAGATTGAGGGTGGACAGCAGACGCCAGTGGGCCAGAGAGATTGAGGGTGGACAGCGGACGCCAGTGGGCCAGAGAGATTGAGGGTGGACAGCAGACGCCAGTGGGCTAGAGAGATTGAGGGTGGACAGCGGACGCCAGTGGGCCAGAGAGATTGAGGGTGGACAGCGGACACCAGTGGGCCAGAGAGATTGAGGGTGGACAGCGGACGCCAGTGGGCCAGAGAGATTGAGGGTGGACAGCGGACACCAGTGGGCCAGAGAGATTAAGGGTGGACAGCGGACGCCAGTGGGCCAGAGAGATTGAGGGTGGACAGCGGACGCCAGTGGGGCCAGAGAGATTGAGGGTGGACAGCCGACACCAGTGGGCCAGAGAGATTGAGGGTGGACAGCGGACACCAGTGGGCCAGAGAGATTGAGGGTGGACAGCGGACGCCAGTGGGCCAGAGAGATTGAGGGTGGACAGCGGACACCAGTGGGCCAGAGAGATTAAGGGTGGACAGCGGACGCCAGTGGGCCAGAGAGATTGAGGGTGGACAGCGGACGCCAGTGGGGCCAGAGAGATTGAGGGTGGACAGCCGACACCAGTGGGCCAGAGAGATTGAGGGTGGACAGCGGACACCAGTGGGCCAGAGAGATTGAGGGTGGACAGCGGACGCCAGTGGGCCAGAGAGATTGAGGGTGGACAGCGGACGCCAGTGGGCTAGAGAGATTGAGGGTGGACAGCGGACGCCAGTGGGCCAGAGAGATTGAGGGTGGACAGCGGACGCCAGTGGGCTAGAGAGATTGAGGGTGGACAGCGGACGCCAGTGGGCCAGAGAGATTGAGGGTGGACAGCGGACGCCAGTGGGGCCAGAGAGATTGAGGGTGGACAGCGGACACCAGTGGGCCAGAGAGATTGAGGGTGGACAGCGGACGCCAGTGGGCCAGAGAGATTGAGGGTGGACAGCGGACGCCAGTGGGCCAGAGAGATTGAGGGTGGACAGCGGACGCCAGTGGGCCAGAGAGATTGAGGGTGGACAGCGGACGCCAGTGGGCCAGAGAGATTGAGGGTGGACAGCGGACGCCAGTGGGCTAGAGAGATTGAGGGTGGACAGCGGACGCCAGTGGGCCAGAGAGATTGAGGGTGGACAGCGGACGCCAGTGGGCCAGAGAGATAGATTGAGGGTGGACAGCGGACGCCAGTGGGCCAGAGAGATTGAGGGTGGACAGCGGACGCCAGTGGGGCCAGAGAGATTGAGGGTGGACAGCGGACACCAGTGGGCCAGAGAGATTGAGGGTGGACAGCAGACGCCAGTGGGCCAGAGAGATTGAGGGTGGACAGCGGACACCAGTGGGCCAGAGAGATTGAGGGTGGACAGCGGACGCCAGTGGGCCAGAGAGATTGAGGGTGGACAGCGGACGCCAGTGGGCCAGAGAGATTGAGGGTGGACAGCGGACGCCAGTGGGCCAGAGAGATTGAGGGTGGACAGCAGACGCCAGTGGGCTAGAGAGATTGAGGGTGGACAGCGGACGCCAGTGGGCCAGAGAGATTGAGGGTGGACAGCGGACACCAGTGGGCCAGAGAGATTGAGGGTGGACAGCGGACGCCAGTGGGCCAGAGAGATTGAGGGTGGACAGCGGACACCAGTGGGCCAGAGAGATTAAGGGTGTTCAGCGGACGCCAGTGGGCCAGAGAGATTGAGGGTGGACAGCGGACGCCAGTGGGGCCAGAGAGATTGAGGGTGGACAGCCGACACCAGTGGGCCAGAGAGATTGAGGGTGGACAGCGGACACCAGTGGGCCAGAGAGATTGAGGGTGGACAGCGGACACCAGTGGGCCAGAGAGATTGAGGGTGGACAGCCGACACCAGTGGGCCAGATTGATTGAGGGTGGACAGCAGACGCCAGTGGGCCAGAGAGATTGAGGGTGGACAGCGGACGCCAGTGGGCTAGAGAGATTGAGGGTGGACAGCGGACGCCAGTGGGCCAGAGAGATTGAGGGTGGACAGCGGACGCCAGTGGGGCCAGAGAGATTGAGGGTGGACAGCGGACACCAGTGGGCCAGAGAGATTGAGGGTGGACAGCGGACACCAGTGGGCCAGAGAGATTGAGGCTGGACAGCGGACGCCAGTGGGCCAGAGAGATTGAGGGTGGACAGCGGACGCCAGTGGGCTAGAGAGATTGAGGGTGGACAGCGGACGCCAGTGGGCCAGAGAGATTGAGGGTGGACAGCGGACGCCAGTGGGCTAGAGAGATTGAGGGTGGACAGCGGACGCCAGTGGGCCAGAGAGATTGAGGGTGGACAGCGGACGCCAGTGGGGCCAGAGAGATTGAGGGTGGACAGCGGACACCAGTGGGCCAGAGAGATTGAGGGTGGACAGCGGACGCCAGTGGGCCAGAGAGATTGAGGGTGGACAGCGGACGCCAGTGGGCCAGAGAGATTGAGGGTGGACAGCGGACGCCAGTGGGGCCAGAGAGATTGAGGGTGGACAGCAGACGCCAGTGGGCCAGAGAGATTGAGGGTGGACAGCGGACGCCAGTGGGCCAGAGAGATTGAGGGTGGACAGCAGACGCCAGTGCGCTAGAGAGATTGAGGGTGGACAGCGGACGCCAGTGGGCCAGAGAGATTGAGGGTGGACAGCGGACACCAGTGGGCCAGAGAGATTGAGGGTGGACAGCGGACGCCAGTGGGCCAGAGAGATTGAGGGTGGACAGCGGACACCAGTGGGCCAGAGAGATTAAGGGTGGACAGCGGACGCCAGTGGGCCAGAGAGATTGAGGGTGGACAGCGGACGCCAGTGGGGCCAGAGAGATTGAGGGTGGACAGCCGACACCAGTGGGCCAGAGAGATTGAGGGTGGACAGCGGACACCAGTGGGCCAGAGAGATTGAGGGTGGACAGCGGACGCCAGTGGGCCAGAGAGATTGAGGGTGGACAGCGGACACCAGTGGGCCAGAGAGATTAAGGGTGGACAGCGGACGCCAGTGGGCCAGAGAGATTGAGGGTGGACAGCGGACGCCAGTGGGGCCAGAGAGATTGGGGGTGGACAGCCGACACCAGTGGGCCAGAGAGATTGAGGGTGGACAGCGGACACCAGTGGGCCAGAGAGATTGAGGGTGGACAGCGGACGCCAGTGGGCCAGAGAGATTGAGGGTGGACAGCGGACGCCAGTGGGCTAGAGAGATTGAGGGTGGACAGCGGACGCCAGTGGGCCAGAGAGATTGAGGGTGGACAGCGGACGCCAGTGGGCTAGAGAGATTGAGGGTGGACAGCGGACGCCAGTGGGCCAGAGAGATTGAGGGTGGACAGCGGACGCCAGTGGGGCCAGAGAGATTGAGGGTGGACAGCGGACACCAGTGGGCCAGAGAGATTGAGGGTGGACAGCGGACGCCAGTGGGCCAGAGAGATTGAGGGTGGACAGCGGACGCCAGTGGGCCAGAGAGATTGAGGGTGGACAGCGGACGCCAGTGGGCCAGAGAGATTGAGGGTGGACAGCGGACGCCAGTGGGCCAGAGAGATTGAGGGTGGACAGCGGACGCCAGTGGGCTAGAGAGATTGAGGGTGGACAGCGGACGCCAGTGGGCCAGAGAGATTGAGGGTGGACAGCGGACGCCAGTGGGCCAGAGAGATAGATTGAGGGTGGACAGCGGACGCCAGTGGGCCAGAGAGATTGAGGGTGGACAGCGGACGCCAGTGGGGCCAGAGAGATTGAGGGTGGACAGCGGACACCAGTGGGCCAGAGAGATTGAGGGTGGACAGCAGACGCCAGTGGGCCAGAGAGATTGAGGGTGGACAGCGGACACCAGTGGGCCAGAGAGATTGAGGGTGGACAGCGGACGCCAGTGGGCCAGAGAGATTGAGGGTGGAATGCGGACGCCAGTGGGCCAGAGAGATTGAGGGTGGACAGCGGACGCCAGTGGGCCAGAGAGATTGAGGGTGGACAGCAGACGCCAGTGGGCTAGAGAGATTGAGGGTGGACAGCGGACGCCAGTGGGCCAGAGAGATTGAGGGTGGACAGCGGACACCAGTGGGCCAGAGAGATTGAGGGTGGACAGCGGACGCCAGTGGGCCAGAGAGATTGAGGGTGGACAGCGGACACCAGTGGGCCAGAGAGATTAAGGGTGTTCAGCGGACGCCAGTGGGCCAGAGAGATTGAGGGTGGACAGCGGACGCCAGTGGGGCCAGAGAGATTGAGGGTGGACAGCCGACACCAGTGGGCCAGAGAGATTGAGGGTGGACAGCGGACACCAGTGGGCCAGAGAGATTGAGGGTGGACAGCGGACGCCAGTGGGCCAGAGAGATTGAGGGTGGACAGCGGGCGCCAGGGGGCTAGAGAGATTGAGGGTGGACAGCGGACGCCAGTGGGCCAGAGTGATTGAGGGTGGACAGCGGACGCCAGTGGGGCCAGAGAGATTGAGGGTGGACAGCGGACACCAGTGGGCCAGAGAGATTGAGGGTGGACAGCGGACGCCAGTGGGCTAGAGAGATTGAGGGTGGACAGCGGACGCCAGTGGGCTAGAGAGATTGAGGGTGGACAGCGGACGCCAGTGGGCCAGAGAGATTGAGGGTGGACAGCGGACGCCAGTGGGGCCAGAGAGATTGAAGGTTGACAGCGGACACCAGTGGGTCAGAGAGATTGAGGGTGGACAGCAGACGCCAGTGGGCCAGAGAGATTGAGGGTGGACAGCGGACGCCAGTGGGCTAGAGAAATTGAGGGTGGACAGCGGACGCCAGTGGGCCAGAGAGATTGAGGGTGGACAGCGGACGCCAGTGGGCCTGAGAGATTGAGGGTGGACAGCGGACGCCAGTGGGCCAGAGAGATTGAGGGTGGACAGCGGACGCCAGTGGGCCAGAGAGATAGATTGAGGGTGGACAGCGGACGCCAGTGGGCCAGAGAGATTGGGGGTGGACAGCGGACGCCAGTGGGGCCAGAGAGATTGAGGGTGGACAGCGGACACCAGTGGGCCAGAGAGATTGAGGGTGGACAGCAGACGCCAGTGGGCCAGAGAGATTGAGGGTGGACAGCGGACACCAGTGGGCCAGAGAGATTGAGGGTGGACAGCGGACGCCAGTGGGCCAGAGAGATTGAGGGTGGACAGCGGACACCAGTGGGCCAGAGAGATTGAGGGTGGACAGCGGACGCCAGTGGGCCAGAGAGATTGAGGGTGGACAGCAGACACCAGTGGGCCAGAGAGATTGAGGGTGAACAGCGGACGCCAGTGGGCCAGAGAGATTGAGGGTGGACAGCGGACGCCAGTGGGGCTAGAGAGATTGAGGGTGGACAGCGGACGCCAGTGGGCCAGAGAGATTGAGGGTGGACAGCCGACACCAGTGGGCCAGAGAGATTGAGGGTGGACAGCGGACGCCAGTGGGCCAGAGAGATTGAGGGTGGACAGCGGACGCCAGTGGGCTAGAGAGATTGAGGGTGGACAGCGGACGCCAGTGGGCCAGAGAGATTGAGGGTGGACAGCGGACGCCAGTGGGGCCAGAGAGATTGAGGGTGGACAGCGGACACCAGTGGGCCAGAGAGATTGAGGGTGGACAGCGGACACCAGTGGGCCAGAGAGATTGAGGGTGGACAGCGGACGCCAGTGGGCCAGAGAGATTGAGGGTGGACAGCGGACGCCAGTGGGCTAGAGAGATTGAGGGTGGACAGCGGACGCCAGTGGGCCAGAGAGGTTGAGGGTGGACAGCGGACGCCAGTGGGCTAGAGAGATTGAAGGTGGACAGCGGACGCCAGTGGGCCAGAGAGATTGAGGGTGGACAGCGGACGCCAGTGGGGCCAGAGAGATTGAGGGTGGACAGCGGACACCAGTGGGCCAGAGAGATTGAGGGTGGACAGCGGACGCCAGTGGGCCAGAGAGATTGAGGGTGGACAGCGGACACCAGTGGGCCAGAGAGATTAAGGGTGTTCAGCGGACGCCAGTGGGCCAGAGAGATTGAGGGTGGACAGCGGACGCCAGTGGGGCCAGAGAGATTGAGGGTGGACAGCCGACACCAGTGGGCCAGAGAGATTGAGGGTGGACAGCGGACACCAGTGGGCCAGAGAGATTGAGGGTGGACAGCGGACGCCAGTGGGCCAGAGAGATTGAGGGTGGACAGCGGACGCCAGGGGGCTAGAGAGATTGAGGGTGGACAGCGGACGCCAGTGGGCCAGAGTGATTGAGGGTGGACAGCGGACGCCAGTGGGGCCAGAGAGATTGAGGGTGGACAGCGGACACCAGTGGGCCAGAGAGATTGAGGGTGGACAGCGGACGCCAGTGGGCTAGAGAGATTGAGGGTGGACAGCGGACGCCAGTGGGCTAGAGAGATTGAGGGTGGACAGCGGACGCCAGTGGGCCAGAGAGATTGAGGGTGGACAGCGGACGCCAGTGGGGCCAGAGAGATTGAAGGTTGACAGCGGACACCAGTGGGTCAGAGAGATTGAGGGTGGACAGCAGACGCCAGTGGGCCAGAGAGATTGAGGGTGGACAGCGGACGCCAGTGGGCTAGAGAAATTGAGGGTGGACAGCAGACGCCAGTGGGCCAGAGAGATTGAGGGTGGACAGCGGACGCCAGTGGGCCTGAGAGATTGAGGGTGGACAGCGGACGCCAGTGGGCCAGAGAGATTGAGGGTGGACAGCGGACGCCAGTGGGCCAGAGAGATAGATTGAGGGTGGACAGCGGACGCCAGTGGGCCAGAGAGATTGGGGGTGGACAGCGGACGCCAGTGGGGCCAGAGAGATTGAGGGTGGACAGCGGACACCAGTGGGCCAGAGAGATTGAGGGTGGACAGCAGACGCCAGTGGGCCAGAGAGATTGAGGGTGGACAGCGGACACCAGTGGGCCAGAGAGATTGAGGGTGGACAGCGGACGCCAGTGGGCCAGAGAGATTGAGGGTGGACAGCGGACACCAGTGGGCCAGAGAGATTGAGGGTGGACAGCGGACGCCAGTGGGCCAGAGAGATTGAGGGTGGACAGCAGACACCAGTGGGCCAGAGAGATTGAGGGTGGACAGCGGACGCCAGTGGGCCAGAGAGATTGAGGGTGGACAGCGGACGCCAGTGGGGCTAGAGAGATTGAGGGTGGACAGCGGACGCCAGTGGGCCAGAGAGATTGAGGGTGGACAGCCGACACCAGTGGGCCAGAGAGATTGAGGGTGGACAGCGGACGCCAGTGGGCCAGAGAGATTGAGGGTGGACAGCGGACGCCAGTGGGCTAGAGAGATTGAGGGTGGACAGCGGACGCCAGTGGGCCAGAGAGATTGAGGGTGGACAGCGGACGCCAGTGGGGCCAGAGAGATTGAGGGTGGACAGCGGACACCAGTGGGCCAGAGAGATTGAGGGTGGACAGCGGACACCAGTGGGCCAGAGAGATTGAGGGTGGACAGCGGACGCCAGTGGGCCAGAGAGATTGAGGGTGGACAGCGGACACCAGTGGGCTAGAGAGATTGAGGGTGGACAGCGGACGCCAGTGGGCCAGAGAGGTTGAGGGTGGACAGCGGACGCCAGTGGGCTAGAGAGATTGAAGGTGGACAGCGGACGCCAGTGGGCCAGAGAGATTGAGGGTGGACAGCGGACGCCAGTGGGGCCAGAGAGATTGAGGGTGGACAGCGGACACCAGTGGGCCAGAGAGATTGAGGGTGGACAGCGGACGCCAGTGGGCCAGAGAGATTGAGGGTGGACAGCGGACGCCAGTGGGCCAGAGAGATTGAGGGTGGACAGCGGACGCCAGTGGGCCAGAGAGATAGATTGAGGGTGGACAGCGGACGCCACTGGGCCAGAGAGATTGAGGGTGGACAGCGGACGCCAGTGGGGCCAGAGAGATTGAGGGTGGACAGCGGACACCAGTGGGCCAGAGAGATTGAGGGTGGACAGCGGACGCCAGTGGGCCAGAGAGATTGAGGGTGGACAGCGGACACCAGTGGGCCAGAGAGATTGAGGGTGGACAGCGGACGCCAGTGGGCCAGAGAGATTGAGGGTGGACAGCGGACGCCAGTGGGCCAGAGAGATTGAGGGTGGACAGCGGACGCCAGTAGGCCAGAGAGATTGAGGGTGGACAGCGGACGCCAGAGGGCTAGAGAGATTGAGGGTGGACAGCGGACGCCAGTGGGCCAGAGAGATTGAGGGTGGACAGCGGACGCCAGTGGGGCCAGAGAGATTGAAGGTTGACAGCGGACACCAGTGGGCCAGAGAGATTGAGGGTGGACAGCGGACGCCAGTGGGGCCAGAGAGATTGAGGGTGGACAGCGGACACCAGTGGGCCAGAGAGATTGAGGGTGGACAGCGGACACCAGTGGGCCAGAGATATTGAGGGTGGACAGCGGACGCCAGTGGGGCCAGAGAGATTGAGGGTGGACAGCGGACACCAGTGGGCCAGAGAGATTGAGGGTGGACAGCGGACGCCAGTGGGCCAGAGAGATTGAGGGTGGACAGCGGACGCCAGTGGGCCAGAGAGATTGAGGGTGGACAGCGGACGCCAGTGGGCCAGAGAGATTGAGGGTGGACAGCGGACGCCAGTGGGCCAGAGAGATTGAGGGTGGACAGCGGACGCCAGTGGGCCAGAGAGATTGAGGGTGGACAGCGGACGCCAGTGGGCTAGAGAGATTGAGGGTGGACAGCGGACGCCAGTGGGCCAGAGAGATTGAGGGTGGACAGCGGACGCCAGTGGGCCAGAGAGATAGATTGAGGGTGGACAGCGGACGCCAGTGGGCCAGAGAGATTGAGGGTGGACAGCGGACGCCAGTGGGGCCAGAGAGATTGAGGGTGGACAGCGGACACCAGTGGGCCAGAGAGATTGAGGGTGGACAGCGGACGCCAGTGGGCCAGAGAGATTGAGGGTGGACAGCGGACACCAGTGGGCTAGAGAGATTGAGGGTGGACAGCGGACGCCAGTGGGCCAGAGAGGTTGAGGGTGGACAGCGGACGCCAGTGGGCTAGAGAGATTGAAGGTGGACAGCGGACGCCAGTGGGCCAGAGAGATTGAGGGTGGACAGCGGACGCCAGTGGGGCCAGAGAGATTGAGGGTGGACAGCGGACACCAGTGGGCCAGAGAGATTGAGGGTGGACAGCGGACGCCAGTGGGCCAGAGAGATTGAGGGTGGACAGCGGACGCCAGTGGGCCAGAGAGATTGAGGGTGGACAGCGGACGCCAGTGGGCCAGAGAGATAGATTGAGGGTGGACAGCGGACGCCACTGGGCCAGAGAGATTGAGGGTGGACAGCGGACGCCAGTGGGGCCAGAGAGATTGAGGGTGGACAGCGGACACCAGTGGGCCAGAGAGATTGAGGGTGGACAGCGGACGCCAGTGGGCCAGAGAGATTGAGGGTGGACAGCGGACACCAGTGGGCCAGAGAGATTGAGGGTGGACAGCGGACGCCAGTGGGCCAGAGAGATTGAGGGTGGACAGCGGACGCCAGTGGGCCAGAGAGATTGAGGGTGGACAGCGGACGCCAGTAGGCCAGAGAGATTGAGGGTGGACAGCGGACGCCAGAGGGCTAGAGAGATTGAGGGTGGACAGCGGACGCCAGTGGGCCAGAGAGATTGAGGGTGGACAGCGGACGCCAGTGGGGCCAGAGAGATTGAAGGTTGACAGCGGACACCAGTGGGCCAGAGAGATTGAGGGTGGACAGCGGACGCCAGTGGGGCCAGAGAGATTGAGGGTGGACAGCGGACACCAGTGGGCCAGAGAGATTGAGGGTGGACAGCGGACACCAGTGGGCCAGAGATATTGAGGGTGGACAGCGGACGCCAGTGGGGCCAGAGAGATTGAGGGTGGACAGCGGACACCAGTGGGCCAGAGAGATTGAGGGTGGACAGCGGACGCCAGTGGGCCAGAGAGATTGAGGGTGGACAGCGGACGCCAGTGGGCCAGAGAGATTGAGGGTGGACAGCGGACGCCAGTGGGCCAGAGAGATTGAGGGTGGACAGCGGACGCCAGTGGGCCAGAGAGATTGAGGGTGGACAGCGGACGCCAGTGGGCCAGAGAGATTGAGGGTGGACAGCGGACGCCAGTGGGCTAGAGAGATTGAGGGTGGACAGCGGACGCCAGTGGGCCAGAGAGATTGAGGGTGGACAGCGGACGCCAGTGGGCCAGAGAGATAGATTGAGGGTGGACAGCGGACGCCAGTGGGCCAGAGAGATTGAGGGTGGACAGCGGACGCCAGTGGGGCCAGAGAGATTGAGGGTGGACAGCGGACACCAGTGGGCCAGAGAGATTGAGGGTGGACAGCAGACGCCAGTGGGCCAGAGAGATTGAGGGTGGACAGCGGACACCAGTGGGCCAGAGAGATTGAGGGTGGACAGCGGACGCCAGTGGGCCAGAGAGATTGAGGGTGGACAGCGGACGCCAGTGGGCCAGAGAGATTGAGGGTGGACAGCGGACGCCAGTGGGCCAGAGCGATTGAGGGTGGACAGCGGACGCCAGTGGGCCAGAGAGATTGAGGGTGGACAGCGGACGCCAGTGGGCCAGAGAGATTGAGGGTGGACAGCGGACACCAGTGGGCCAGAGAGATTGAGGGTGGACAGCGGACGCCAGTGGGCCAGAGAGATTGAGGGTGGACAGCGGACGCCAGTGGGCTAGAGAGATTGAGGGTGGACAGCGGACGCCAGTGGGCCAGAGAGATTGAGGGTGGACAGCGGACGCCAGTGGGCCAGAGAGATAGATTGAGGGTGGACAGCGGACGCCAGTGGGCAAGAGAGATTGAGGGTGGACAGCGGACGCCAGTGGGCAAGAGAGATTGAGGGTGGACAGCGGACGCCAGTGGGCCAGAGAGAATGAGGGTGGACAGCGGACGCCAGTGGGCCAGAGAGATTGAGGGTGGACAGCGGACGCCAGTGGGCCAGAGAGATTGAGGGTGGACAGCGGACGCCAGTGGGTCAGAGAGATTGAGGGTGGACAGCGGACGCCAGTGGGCCAGAGAGATTGAGGGTGGACAGCGGACGCCAGTGGGCCAGAGAGATTGAGGGTGGACAGCGGACGCCAGTGGGCCAGAGAGATTGTGGGTGGACAGCGGACGCCAGTGGGCCAGAGAGATTGAGGGTGGACAGCGGACGCCAGTGGGCCAGAGAGATTGAGGATGGACAGCGGACGCCAGTGGGCCAGAGAGATTGAGGGTGGACAGCGGACGCCGGTGGGCCAGGGAGATTGAGGGTGGACAGCGGACACCAGTGGGCCAGAGAGATTGAGGATGGACAGCGGATGCCAGTGGGCCAGAGAGATTGAGGGTGGACAGCGGACGCCAGTGGGGCCAGAGAGATTGAGGGTGGACAGCGGACACCAGTGGGCCAGAGAGATTGAGGGTGGACAACGGACACCAGTGGGCCAGAGAGATTGAGGGTGGACAGCGGACGCCCGTGGGCCAGAGAGATTGAGGGTGGACAGCGGACGCCAGTGGGCCAGAGAGATTGAGGGTGGACAGCGGACGCCAGTGGGCCAGAGAGATTGAGGGTGGACAGCGGACGCCAGTGGGCCAGAGAGATTGCGGGTGGACAGCGGACACCAGTGGGCTAGAGAGATTGAGGGTGGACAGCGGACGCCAGTGGGCCAGAGAGGTTGAGGGTGGACAGCGGACGCCAGTGGGCTAGAGAGATTGAGGGTGGACAGCGGACGCCAGTGGGCCAGAGAGATTGAGGATGGACAGCGGACGCCAGTGGGGCCAGAGAGATTGAGGGTGGACAGCGGACACCAGTGGGCCAGAGAGATTGAGGGTGGACAGCAGACGCCAGTGGGCCAGAGAGATTGAGGGTGGACAGCGGACGCCAGTGGGCTAGAGAGATTGAGGGTGGACAGCGGACACCAGTGGGCCAGAAAGATTGAGGGTGGACAGCGGACGCCAGTGGGCCAGAGGGATTGAGGGTGGACAGCGGACGTATAAAAACAAATGCCGATTTAAATTCTGGGAACGAGGACAGTGATGTGAATGGGGAATACAAACGCGTGTGCTTTTACATTGAGATTCAGATTCTCTGTTCATTGACTTGAACGAAACCATGATTACAATACACGCCCTCGACGACAGCTGCCTACGCACTGCATCAAAGCTCACCTGTCACTCTTGTGACACCATTGGGGAATTTCTAATTAACGCTCAGATGCAATGCTCCCAGAATTAAACCCGCCGGACCTCACTTTTGCTACTTTGTCGAACGGGTTTATAGTGATATCGTGGAATAAAAACGTTAAACTTCCATTAAAACAACTTCTTATTTGTCTTCCTTAAACAAAGTTAACTCTGAGCTAAACAAAATCGTGGCACCAACACTTTAAACAGTTGGTGCCACGCCAAAACAAATTTAGCTCGTATTAATCTTCTGTGTTTCTACGCTTACATTATCGAGCTATAACGCCCCAAATAGTAGAAGGGCATACTTTTTCCACTTGTTTTCGCACCTAACAATTCAAATTCTGCGACCAAGGAAAGTGACATCAAAGGGGAATACAAACGCATGTGCTTTTACATTGAGATTCTCTTTGCTCATTTGCTTGAACTCAATAAAATGCAGTCAACCATAAAAACAATACACACCCTCGACCACAGATGTCTACGCACTGCATCAAATCTCACCTGTCAATCTTGTGACATCATTAGGGAATTTCTAAAAAAACGCTCAGAACCAATGCTCCCAGAAATAAACCCGCCGGACTTTATTTTTGCTACTTTGTCGAACGCGTTTATAGTGATATCGTGGAATAAAAATTCTAAACTCTCATTAAAACAAATACTTATTTGTTTATCTTCCTTAAACAAAGTTAGATCTGAGCAAAACAAAATCGTGGCACGAATACTTTAAGGGTTTTATGAGTCCCTCGTCGCCGGTCCACTCCCCAGATTATTGTTAGGATTGGGGATTAAGGGTTAAGGGTTGCGGATTAGGGGGTCATCGATTACATATTAGGGGTCAGGGATTGGGTATTAGGAGCCAGGGATGGGTATTAAGAGTCAAATACTAGGGATTATGGTGAGGGATTGGGGATTAAGGATCAGGAATTAGTTGTCAATAATTAGGATGAGGTTAAGACCTCCTAACGATGTCATAGATGGATAGGGACTGGGTTTATAATAGGGGTTTGGCTTAATGATAGGGCTTATGGCTTAAGGATAGGGCTATGGCTTTATAATAGGGGTTTGGCCTAATGATAGGGCCTATGGCTTAAGGATAGGGCTATGGCTTTATAATAGGGGTTTGGCTTAATGATAGGGCCAATGGCCTAAGGATAGGGACTATGGCTTTATAATAGGGGTTTGGCTTAATGATAGGGCCTATGGCTTAAGGATAGGGCTATGGCTTTATAATAGGGGTTTGGCTTAATGATAGGGCCTATGGCTTAAGGATAGGACTATGGCTTTATAACAGGGGTTTGGCCTAATGATAAGGCCTATGGCTTAAGGATAGGGCTATGGCTTTATAATAGGGGTTTTGCTTAATGATAGGGCCTATGGCTTAAGGATAGGGCTATGGCTTTATAATAGGGGTTTGGCTTAATGATAGGGCCTATGGCTTAAGGATAGGGCTATGGCTTTATAATAGGGGTCTGGCTTAATGTTAGGGCATATGGCTTAGGGATAGGGCAATGGCTTTATAATAGGGGTTTGGCTTAATGATAGGGCCTATGGCTTAAGGATAGGGACTATGGCTTTATAATAGGGGTTTGGCTTAATGTTAGGGCCTATGGCTTAAGGATAGGGCTATGGATTTATGATAGGGGTTTGGCACACGGATTAAGGTTTTAAGTTCATGTATTTGGTGACGTTATGCGGTCTCCGTGTCCACGATGTACAAGTCTCATTCACTGGCTCTCGATTATTTATGTCTCTTAATTAGCCTTGTCTGCTGAACATTTGTGGCCCGTCCACCTGCCGCGGCAGTCTTGTTCATCCACCGCCTTTCCGGCTACGTCATTACGCTAGCGTCAGGTTTTCATCATTCCATTGTCCTGCTTTGCATAATAGCACTCATAATAACATTGTATCGTCATTTATCATCATAGAACACAAAATAACGTGCTGAGGTGTTAAGTCTTTATGGTATATGATTCCACGTTGCCAGTTTAATAACGCACCGAGATGCAACGCAGGACCAAGCCAATTGCATTATTCATAACGTCATGCATACCAGACAATCGCACACGCACTCATATCTGTCATAACGCAAACAATATCAGCGTGATCGTCTCAGCGCTGATTGGTTAAATGCTCGACGCTGATTGGTGGACGATTCCGTCATCGTGAAGTTGATCGAAACTCGAGAACAATCGCTAAACTTAAGGCCGTCCCGCCCACGAGCCCCAGTTATGTGGCTGTAGGACGGGCAACAATCTGACAGGGCTCGTCTACTGGAGATTCAAAATTTGATCTATCAATAACTCGGATCAATTTTGTGTGAATCCATTTTCAGCGTCATTAATTGAAAACGTGGAACGTTATTGCGATTTTTCCGATTGTTGGTCCTATCTTTCAACGGTTAAGCAAATTTTTTTTAAATCCTGAAACCTTGAACCTTGACCTTCATGGCCCATATACGAACGTTCACTGACGCATCTTTTTGTGAATTTTGATCTTAAGGCATTCGAAAGATAATGCGTTACATGACAGACAGACTAACCGAACGCACCAACAAGACGAAAGTCGACATTTTCGTCTCAATAACTGGAGCTATCCGGCCAACCTCGCAGTATTGATGCGTCATAGCGTACTCATCACGCCGCGACTGGGCTCCAGGGCCAAATACGCTTATCATAATGTGCCCGTGTATAATTCACCGTTGCAAAAAGTCCCTTTGTCGTTTAAAGTCATGAGGTTCTGTTTGAGTCGGACTTATATTCTACAGAAAAACTCGGATACTACTCACGCTAATAAAGCTTATTTCTTGCATGACTAAACGTTGCGTCTATAATGCAATTAGCAGTAGATGTTGGACTCTTGTATCAGTTCGTTCGCCAGGATATGCACATTTCAGGACTCTCAATACTTTCTGCAATAATGTGATCAAATGGCAGACATTTTACTGGTTTACTGAGTTTACTGATGAAATGTTTCGCTAAATGAAATTTTGGGTAACAATATAAAGCAAATTTGGCCGCGTGTTAATTTACAAACTCCTCCTCGTCCCTTCCTTATATATTCGCGTACATTCAGAAACTCATGGCCAAAGGACACATTCACAATATGTTTACTACTTGACAAGAATGGTAACAGATCTATTACATAATGCCAATACAGCAAAATGAAGATAACATACTGGCAATAGAAGGAAGAGACCTGAGGCTGAAGACAAATGAGGCTTACACACAAAAAACAGTAACACTTGCAGCGTTATAAAGAGAGCAGCAGGGGGCCATAAAGTGAGCGCGGACTGGTGGGAACGGCCGCTGGACGTACTCGCAGACCCCGCAGCTGGCATTAATTAGCACCAGGGGTCTGTGTCATAATCCCAAAGAGACGTGAATAAAAATTCCGAGGAGGTGACTCCAAAGTGTAAAGTTTATTGGTCTAGGCTTAGGAACAGATTGTTGTATATGCATATAATGGTGGGCGGATAAGGCGTGCGGGGGGGGGGGGGTCGCTCACATGGCCTCATAACAACATATGGCGGATGAACACATGGCCTCATAACAACATATGGCGGATGAACACATGGCCTCATAACAACATATGGCGGATGAACACATGGCCTCATAACAACATATGGCGGGTGAACACATGGCCCAATAGCAACATATGGCGGATAAACACATGGCCTCATAACAACCTATGGCGGGTGAACACATGGCCTCATAACAACATATGACGGATGAACACAAAGCCTCATAACAGCATATAGCCGATGAACACAAGGCCTCATAACAGCATATGGCGGTGAACACATGGCCTCATAACAACATATGGCGGTGAACACATGGCCTCATAACCACATATGACGGATGAACACATGACTTCATAACAACATATGGCGGGTGAACACATGACCTCATAACAACATATGGCGGGTGAACACATGGCCTCATAACAACATATGGCGGTGAACACATGGCCTCATAACAGCATTTGGCGGTGAACACATGGCCTCATAACAGCATATGGCGGTGAACACACGGCCTCATAACAACATATGGCGGTGAACACATGGCCTCATAACAGCATATGGCGGTGAACACACGGCCTCATAACAGCATATGGCGGTGAACACACGGCCTCATAACAGCATATGGCGGTGAACACATGGCCTCATAACAACATATGGCGGTGAACACATGGCCTCATAACCACATATGACGGATGAACACATGACTTCATAACAACATATGGCGGGTGAACACATGACCTCATAACAACATATGGCGGGTGAACACATGGCCTCATAACAACATATGGCGGTGAACACATGGCCTCATAACAGCATTTGGCGGTGAACACATGGCCTCATAACAGCATATGGCGGTGAACACACGGCCTCATAACAACATATGGCGGTGAACACATGGCCTCATAACAGCATATGGCGGTGAACACACGGCCTCATAACAGCATATGGCGGTGAACACACGGCCTCATAACAGCATATGGCGGTGAACACATGGCCTCATAACCACATATGACGGATGAACACATGACTTCATAACAACATATGGCGGGTGAACACATGGCCTTATAACAACATATGGCGGATAAACACATGGCCTCATAACAACATTTAGCGGACACTCGGCATCGCTACAATAGAAAGGGTCAACGTGGAGAGGAGCCATGACTCCGGCCGTAACCCACTAGATAGACTAACTGCTGTTTCACTGACGCTTAGGTCTACATGCCCCGTGGCGCTTCGTCTGCAACACAGTGAGATGCCAACTGAACTACTGAACTATTTTCTTGCTCTCGGAAATTTTTTATTAAGCGAACGTAATAGTTCGTGGAAAATTCATTTCGTTAACATCATTCCTCGTACTAAACCCCTCGATATGAAAGAAATCATACCAACGCAAATCGGTGAAGCCCGACTGGCCCCGACCCCTACCCCCACCCCCACCCCCTCCCCATCATATCTTTTCCCATGGGTTCGCCTACCCCATACATATTTGATTCCAGTTATCGTATCTGAGAGTCAGTATCATCCACCCACATGGACCCCCTGCCCCCCCCCCCCCCCACTCCCCCTCCCCCGTCTCTTATTTTAAAAGTCCCGATTCGGCCCCTGAACTGTACGGGCCAGGGAGGCCTTTGCCCTAAATTGTTATGTTTCCGCGCGGCGAACGAAAAGCGTAGGTTTTCCATTGGACCTGTCCCTGGTATATATCAAGCGATATGGCTACAGCCATCAACTCTAACAGTTAACCGGGGCGAACCTGCAAGCATAGATACAATGTCTTATTTGAATTCTTCCTGTCCATATACTTCCTGTCCATGGCTCGCGAGCCATCCCCCTTCGGTGACAACCCTGCGCTGAGGAGCACGAAAGATACCCCCTCCCGGACATCCTTTGAAAACACACAAGTTCTTTTTGCGTTACCGTTTTCTTCAGTATACCACGTATGCCGCGTATCCTATGAAAAGAAGCTTTTTCGTAGAAAAATCCATCGTACCAGATTGTTGATCCATGATGTAAGAGAACCAACAAGTTAGGTTGACTGTGACATACCTCTGTGTGACGTTGTTTGCCTTTCTCAGACTATTCCATCAGAGCACACATTTATCACGCCTTCTCTGTGTTACCTTGAAGATTATGACATCAGGAAAGGCATTGGGAGGTGGTAGTGTCATTTTTAGGTAGACATGTTGGGAGTAATCACAGTTTAAATTTTGCAAACCTAACTTGTGGTGAACTTGATATTATAGATCCACGTTCTATGGCGTCTTGATCTCCGCGGCCGGCGATCGATGAAAGCCATTCTTGGCGCTTGCATGCCATGGATATCATGGATAGGTTCTCAAAAGTGACAGTTTTTGATGAATAAAACGCCACGTGTGACTTTAGCGTTGGCCTCGACGTAGGTACACAAAGACATCTGCCAGGCTGCCTGGCATGCACGGCAGATTGCTGAGAGAGGAAAAGAGAAAAAAACATTTCGATATCTTAATATAGAGCCGCAGAATACTTAGTGTAAGCTTTGTTCTAATTATAGTGAACATGCAACTGCATTCGTGTGGTATTAAGGTTATAAATATATATCGAATTCAAAGTAGAGTTTGATGTAAAAATGACATTTCCATCTGAGACTTTTCCATTTTCATGCAAGACATGTGTTTGCATTAAGATAAGATAAGACACAAATCTGATTTTACGTCGCTACAAAATGTTAAAGGATTAATACTTGCGCTATAGCCGACAATGGCATCAGGACAACGGTTTGGGCAGGCATTTATACTAAAGAACATTACGATTAGCAATGTGTCAAACAAACAACTGAAACATATTAACTAGGTACTATATAACAATATGAATCTGTTACATTTCTTTCCTAAAATTGTTTATTACAAATACAAATAGTTGTCAATACATAGCAACCATAGTAAATCTGACATAATAAAAAAACAGTTCACAGCAGATATACAGTTAGGTATACTCTAAAAATTTTACCCAGATACTTATCTGTTAAATTGTCGCTAAGTGCTGTTGCATTCTATATAATATCTCTCTCGATTCTGTATGAAGTATATTCTTACATATTAATGATCGACAGTGCAGTTCTCTTTTAAGGAAAGGGACAGTTTCACTCCAAGTTCTTGTTTTTCTGGTCGGGCCTTGCATACCAGGAACCGGGAAGCGATTGGGGTTTCAATCAACTATGCCATGGGCAAGCCACGTGTTTCAATAACGAATAGGAACATGAACGAATGTATGTATGCCTTCTAGTACAATTAAGTAACATTACTGGATATATACCTATTAAAGTTAATAAGTACATGTCTCTTAAAGTTAGCAAGTACATAATAGCGAAGTTGGAAAAAAAATATTCTGCTGGTCAATACTAAAACAGCCATCTATAACTAAATGCACCCGGTGTCGGGCGTACTTAATTAGGTACGAATTCAGAAGAATGTTTCTTGGTAGAATATTATCTGCAGGTGTAAGGCTTGCAGATCTCATTATACAGCGACGCATTGGCTACTTTTTGACACCCCTTGATGCGACTTGTACATTAAATTTGCATTTTAGGATAGTTTCCAATGATGTAATATTTATATATTTGTCTTTGGAGAAAAAAAAATATCACACTGTACTTTTTCTGCATCTCGTGTTTCAAATCAACGCCCTTAATGGCGGTATTCACTAATTATTAATCACTAACTGATTATGGCCCCTAGAAGCTATAAACAGTATATGCGGCCACACCCGGGCTTGCAATACATACAACAGCATTATCAAAATACCGTATCAGGAGCACCAAGCGCAATAACATTATTTACGCTGTGCATTACACTAGACAAGTATGTACAGTGAGCGTTACAACAGTATTTTCCATTCATCCGCGCCCTAGTATGTACAACAGGCGTGATAATATTAGGCCTACTTACGCTATGTATTGTATTGCACTGGTGTGTACATTACGCGTTACAATATAGTTACCCTCAGCTTTACACTAGTATTTACATTATCAAGCCTGATAATCATGTTATTTACCGCTAATTTATTTGCACTGATATGTACATCAAACGTGATGATAATATTTACGCTATATGTTACACTAATACGCAAAGAGACGTATTATAAATGTATCTGTATTTAAATTAATACGGTACACGATGAACAAGAATATCGTATTTTTACACATTTTACATCATCATTGTGGTACTTGTTATATCCGACATAAATTCGTGCACATCATTGAATTGTATATATGCAATAAAGTACACGGGCACTAAAGTGTTGGGGCTGACTAAATATTGCAGAATCAGAAGGACTGAATTGTATGTTTCTATGTCGGATGAGGAAGACCTACTGAATGCACACAGGAACTGTTCAACCCAACATTGCATACACTATCTGTCATGCATGAGACTCCACGTCAATCTCTGTCTGGCGCTAAACCACATTGTCTAAACAACAGAGATGCAGTACTACACCCCGGGGTTTGTCCGTATTATAGGAGGATCCTATACATCCAACCAAGTTGACGTGTCTGAACGAAAAAGAACCGCAAATCTACTTCGTCGTCAAATCTGAAGGACGCCATTTTTCACGCCATTGCATGCGCCTTGGGAGGTGTCGCCTCCTAGCGGGCTGTCTGGAGACTATACGCGACAGCTGCTGGTGTTGAACGTTTTGCGCACCACACAACGAACGCATTCCTCTCAAGCACTAGGTAGAATTTCCTAAGGGGTCAAAATGATACCTCAAATATATCGCATATGTACAATACGCTATCACTATTGTTGACACCTTGTTAGCGAAGAGCTAGAATTACATCAAGGTATGCATCATACCCAGAAAGATAAACTGCAACGCCCGGTCGGGTGTCGGCAGTTTCCGGTTTCAAGGGATGATGCACCGAAACAGTAGCCAAACATAGCAGCCGGTTGCCATGCACACCCACCTGCCTGGGTAGCAACGAGACTTAAGTGGATCGGGAACAAAAGGATGCGAGCCACGGTTGCCTCCGAACAGATCACTGACGCAACATGATCTGCAATGATCAATTTACACCTACCGCCAATCATATATGTTGCCTGAGATGAATCTCATCGAGAGCATTAGATTTCCATCTCTGTTTTCTTTCCTAGTCTGCATGCGACCCCCCCCCCCCACCCCACCCCTCCACCCCCATTCATGGTGCTATAACTTTCAGTCGATAACCTTTAGCTGGGTAGTCAACACCAACGCCATATTTTAATACCGTGCGATTGGAATGGCCAACGTAAATAGCAATGGTACATTCTCACTTCAGCATGACTGGTACAGATGCGGCTTGAGTAGGCCCCTAATACTCGTACATGAACGACTCCAGTAATGATGGTACATGTACCACTCGTGTAATGATGGTACATGTACCGCTCGTGTAATGATGAAATATGTACCACTCTAGTAATGATGGTACATGAACGACTCTTGTAATGATGGTACATGTACCACTCGAGTAATGATGGTACATGAGCGACTCTAGTAATGATGGTACATGTACCACTCGAGTAATGATGGTACATGTACCACTCTAGTAATGATGGTACATGTACCACTCGAGTAATGATGGTACATGTACCACTCGAGTAATGATGGTACATGTACCACTCGAGTATTGATGGTACGCGTGTAACATGCGCAATGCCTAGCACTCTTTCCTAGTCACTATTTGAAGTCCATTCGCACTAAACTCATGCCAAACGTAAAGCCTGGTTTATGTCATATGTATCATATAGTCTGTGCCAATGCGACTCATGAATGGTATCTCTATTTTTCAACCGAACAAAGTGACAACGAATACCTCACATGCAGAATGTTCCATACTCATCAGAGACAATAAGCCAGTGTCACAGTTATCAGGCAGTTAGGCCAGTGCCAGAGTTATCCGGCAATAAGCAAGTGTCACAGTTTTCAGACAATACGCCAGTGTCACAGTTAATAGGCAATAAGCCAGTGCCAGAATTATCCGGCAATAAGCCAGTGTCACAGTTTTCAGACAATACGCCAGTGTCACAGTTATCAGGCAATTAGCCAGTGCCAGAGTTATCCGGCATCAAGCCAGTGTCACAGTTATCAGGCAATAGGCCAGTGTCACAGTTATCAGACAGTGAACCAGTGCCACAGTTATCAGGCAATAAGCCAGTGTCACAGTTTTCAGGCAATAAGCCAGTGTCACAGTTATCAGACAATAAGCCAGTGCCACAGTTATCGGACAATAAGCCAGTGCCACAGTTTTCAGGCAATAAGCCAGTGTCACAGTTATCAGACAATAAGCCAGTGCCATAGTTATCAGGCAATAAACCAGTGTCACAGTTACCAGGCAATAAAACAATGTCACAGTTATCCGACAATAAGTTATTGTCACAATTATCAGGCAATTAGCCAGTGTCACAATTATCAGGCAATAATCCAGTGTCACAGTTATCAGGCAATAAGCCGGTGTCACAGTTACCAGGCAATAAGCCAGTGTCACAGTTATCAGGCAATAAGCCAGTGTCACAGTTTTCAGGCAATACGCCAGTGAGACAACTCTCAGACAATAAGCTAGTGCTACAGTTATCAGGCAATAAGTCAGTGCCACCGTTGTCGGGCAATAAGTACTAATAACTGATATGCGTCACGTGACCTGGTTTATGCATTCCTTGAATACTATTGCCCCTTCCTGGGTGTTCAACGCTCCCGAGTATTCCATCATAGTAGTCGTAGTATCATAATAAGACATATTTTGGATATGAGGCAGGTCGTTACGTGCCGTGCCTGGGGTTATGCCTATACACGATAGTCAGCGTTAGGCATCGGTGACGGGAGGGGGTGGGGCGGGCGGCATGGTACACATACACAGCAGATCATCGCCCAGGGTAGGACACCAACTGTGATTGAAGAGCAGCAACACCACGGCACCATTTACTAGCTTATTACTTACAACTCCCTTTCCCGTCCCATTGCTGGCGTCCTGTTTTACGAGCTAAGATGTCGGCGGTGTTCCTGGGAACTCTGAGCCATAAAGCCACTGAAGGCTGGGGGTACAGCGTTAGGCAGACCAGGCAGCCCTTGGTGGCCTGGTCTACTGGGCTCATCATAACAAAACCACGCTCCCGGTTGTTATGCGACCATCGCAACCCTGGACCTCCCCCCCCCCCCCCCCCCCCCACCCCGCGCCTCCTGGTTCGCCACCCACTACAGGCTTATACTCCAGGTGACCAGAAACATTGTCCCTGGCTAAATATTGTAACGGTCCCTCACATATTCCACATTGAAGCGAATTATCGGCGACACAGCCAACATCTGTCACATTCATACTTTGTAATAGTCTTTAGGCTGCCTCATGGGTAAGGTGAACCGATGGTGAATCAAAAGGCACACATGGACATGATCAAATATTAAATTGCACTAAATTACGGAAGTGCTTTTACCAAAATATGAGCAATGGCAAACTTAAAAAAGTTTTCGTTTTCTATTGTTTGATGATTTGTTTGGCTTATCTGGCGCCAGAACGTGATCGGCCGACGCACCCTCTCCATCATTGCAGGTGCTATCTGTTCCGACCCCGCACAAAGTACAATGGCGTGTCAAAGTTATTCTAAAGTAGTGCGATTTATTGATAACGAGATCGTAACAGAAGACAATAAGTTCCGATCAGCAAAAATAATTGCACCATTCATTATTTATTTATTGAGGGGGTTAGTAGGCTGTCAGGTATGATGTACATGGTGTGTGAAGCGGCCATGCGGCCTTGTTTATAGCCACCCCCACCCCCTTGCCCCCTACTCCCGCCTTTCACACCCACTACGCCAGTGCGTAGATCTATACCACACCACGCGTTTATACCAACACATTAATAAAAACACGCCTTTTGTATTCTGCATTTGAAACCAATAATAGCGCATGCAAAATTAAAGGCGACATCATAACATAAAGGTCATTTGCTCATACACCAGGGCTGTTATGGAAATCCGCGCACCCACATGGGCCCGGACTTGCAACGCTACCTAGCGGGAGAGAATGATGTAGTCAATCACTGTTCGTGACTGTGATAAAGTCATCATTCCTCGAGAATAAAATACATATAAGCATGACGCGACTTTTTTTGTTGGCGTCCTGTAGGGTCATTGTCATATCAGATATTCGAGGAATTTTTTGCTAACCTTTTATGTCTCTCTTGCAGCAAATGTTTTGGTAACGATCGGGAGATCAATAATTCAATGGTAATATCAATACGACTTGGCCGCACTGATTTCGCAACCTATTCTGTATTTTCACGCCACGCTCTTTTTCCAACACGTTTTAACACTTCCAATAATGCCCTTTGCGACAGACAATTACCAGGCGCCAACACCATTTCTACATACATTTTTATTCCTTTCATGAGTTTGATGCAAATATTGTGTCCGTTAAGTTAAAAATCAAGAGTTGCACATACGTATTAACTATACATTCCAATATAAAGGCCGGCGCATGCTCAAGTTCCTGTGATAATAATAATGATAAAAACATAAACACAACGAAATTTAAAGAGACAGTATTTTGCTTTGTCGGCATAAGAAACGTGATGACACCAGGGTTTGCTAGCACTGTACCCACATTTCTCCTCTATCCTGTGCCCCCTCCCCGAAACCTCGCCAACCCACACAGATTCCAACCCCCACTCCGCCCCGCCCCGGCCAACGCCCTCAAAGGGTGACATAACTTCGAAGGGTGACATCACTTCGAAGGGTGACATCACTTCTAAGGGTGACATCATTTCGAAGGCTGATATCACTTCGAAGGGTGACATCACTTCGAAGGGTGACATCACTTCGAAGGGTGACATCACTTCTAAGGGTGACATCACTTCGAAGGCTGATATCACTTCGAAGGGTGACCTCACTGCGAAGGGTGACATCAATTCGAAGGCTGACATCACATCAAGGAGTGACATCACCTCAAAAGGTGACATCAACTTAAGGAGTGACAACACCTCATGGGTGTTATAGCCACAAAGTCTAGCATAACCTCAAATGTGTGACATTACATCTAAGGGTGACATTACGTCAGTGGGTGGCATCACCTTAACGGGTGGCATGACCTTAAAGGGTGAGATCACCTCGAAGGGTCAGATCACCTCGAAGGGTGACATCACCTCGAATGGTGAGATCACCTTGAAGGGTTACATCACCTCGAAGGGTGAGATCACCTCGAATGGTGAGATCACCTTGAAGGGTTACATCACCTCGAAGGGTTACATCACCTCGAAGGGTGACATCACCTCGAATGGTGAGATCACCTTGAAGGGTTACATCACCTCGAAGGGTGACATCACCTCGAATGGTGAGATCACCTTGAAGGGTTACATCACCTCGAAGGGTGAGATCACCTCGAATGGTGAGATCACCTTGAAGGGTTATATCACCTCGAAGGGTGACATCACCTCGAATGGTGCGACCACCTTGAAGGGTTACATCACCTCGAAGGGTTACATCACCTCGAAGGGTGAGATCACCTTGAAGGGTTACATCACCTTGAAGGGTTACATCACCTCGAAGGGTGAGATCACCTTGAAGGGTTACATCACCTCGAAGGGTGAGATCACCTCGAAGGGTGAGATCACCTTGAAGGGTTACATCACCTCGAAGGGTGAGATCACCTCGAAGGGTGAGATCACCTTGAAGGGTTACATCACCTCGAAGGGTGACATCACCTCGAATGGTGACATCACCTTGAAGGGTTACATCACCTCGAAGGGTGACATCACCTCGAATGGTGAGATCACCTTGAAGGGTTACATCACCTCGAAGGGTGACATCACCTCGAATGGTGAGACCACCTTGAAGGGTTACATCACCTTGAAGGGTTACATCACCTCGAAGGGTGAGATCACCTTGAAGGGTTACATCACCTCGAAGGGTGAGATCACCTCGAAGGGTGAGATCACCTTGAAGGGTTACATCACCTCGAAGGGTGAGATCACCTCGAAGGGTGAGATCACCTCGAATGGTGAGATCACCTTGAAGGGTTACATCACCTCGAAGGGTTACATCACCTTGAAGGGTTACATCACCTCGCAGGGTCACCCATGTATGAACAAACCCACTGATCAGTCAGGATGTTTATGATCAACCGTTATTCCCTTTACAGAAAAACGCGCGACTTATACAACGGTCCATAAGATAAGATAAGATAAAATAAAGTTTTATTTAACGTCGGTATGTAAAAGTCAACAATAAACATTAGCACACGTGCTATTGACCGACAATGATAAAATGACATGAGCGGATGAGATATATGTACATATGGCAATGAAAATATAACAACCTTTGCATCTCTTTTAAAACCTTATCTCATCTTTTAAAACCTTACCCATTAGCTATGTTACATAATGTGCACGAATTACAGTGACACAAGAACACATCCGAAGATGACAGCGTTGTTTTAAATTCCTTGGCAGATTTGGCTAACTTTGTTTCCTTATTGAGCATGTTCCATAGCTTGCTACCTTGATACTTCAATGAATTATGGCCATAAGCTGTTGTCTTAGCGCGTGGCATACATATATTTGGCCCATTTTTTAAGGGTAATACGGTAATGCAAAACTACGGTAGATATTTTTCACTAGATATATAGCGCTAGTGGTTCCTCAGTGAACGATGTCGTACAGCCGACAGTAGGTAACCAAAAGAAGACGACACATCCACATCGTTCGAGAGAGAATACCAATCAATGTCGCTGTAGCTATTGTCAGCTGATATATACCGTATTTTCCTTGATATAAGTCGCAGCTTTTTTTCCCGCAAAATATTTCAGTGACACATTATGCCGGTATTTATACATAATAATTAATATAATTACTATATAATTTAATGTAAAAGTGACTTTATCTAGAACGGGCTGAGACATTCGCCAGCACTGTTATGCACGGTTAAGCGGACCCACGTGAATAAAGGGGAGTGTGTTCTGGTACGCTTCACCCATTGATTGGGCATGCCGTGTCGAAGCCAGTCTTCCGTGAGATTGGTTTCGTGAGCTAACTATGTTATGGGTCATCTAGAATAGACGTTTTCGCCAAAACAAACTACGTCTATCTAGCGTCGAGTAGATAATGAAAACAAACTACGTCTATCTAGCGTGGGGTAGATAATAAATACAAACTGCGGCTATCTAGCGTGGGGTAGATAATAAAAACACACTACGTCTATCTAGCGTGGGGTAGATAATAAAAGCAAACTGCGTCCATCTAGCGTGGGGTAGATAATAAATACACACTATGTCTATCTAGCGTGGGGTAGATAATAAAAACAACCGCGTCTATCTAGCGTGGGGTAGATAATAAAAACAACCGCGTCTATCTAGCGTGGGGTAGATAATAAAAACAAACTGCGTCTAACTAGCGTGGGGTAGATAATAAAAACAAACTGCGTCTAACTAGCGTGGGGTAGATAATAAAAGCAAACTGCGTCCATCTAGCGTGGGGTAGATAATAAAAGCAAACTGCGTCCAACTAGCGTGGGGTAGATAATAAAAACAACTGCGTCTATCTAGCGTGGGGTATGTAATAAAAACAAATTGCGTCCATCTAGCGTGGGGTAGATAATAAAAACAAACTGCGTCTATCTAGCGTGGGGTCGATAATAAAAACAAACTGCGTCAATCTAGCGTGGGGTAGATAATAAAAACAAACTGCGTCAATCTAGCGTGGGGTAGATAATAAAAACAAACTGCGTCAATCTAGCGTGGGGTCGATAATAAAAGCAAACTGCGTTCATCTAGCGTGGGGTAGATAATAAAAACAAACTGCGTCAATCTAGCGTGGGGTCGATAATAAAAGCAAACTGCGTTCATCTAGCGTGGGGTAGATAATAAGAACAAACTGCGTCTAAATAGCGTGGGGTAGATTTTTTTTTTTTTTTTGTTCCATAGCTTGCTACCTTGATACTTCAATGAATTATGGCCATAAGCTGTTGTCTTAGCGCGTGGCATACATATATTTGGCCCATTTTTTAAGGGTAATACGGTAATGCAAAACTACGGTAGATATTTTTCACTAGATATATAGCGCTAGTGGTTCCTCAGTGAACGATGTCGTACAGCCGACAGTAGGTAACCAAAAGAAGACGACACATCCACATCGTTCGAGAGAGAATACCAATCAATGTCGCTGTAGCTATTGTCAGCTGATATATACCGTATTTTCCTTGATATAAGTCGCAGCTTTTTTTCCCGCAAAATATTTCAGTGACACATTATGCCGGTATTTATACATAATAATTAATATAATTACTATATAATTTAATGTAAAAGTGACTTTATCTAGAACGGGCTGAGACATTCGCCAGCACTGTTATGCACGGTTAAGCGGACCCACGTGAATAAAGGGGAGTGTGTTCTGGTACGCTTCACCCATTGATTGGGCATGCCGTGTCGAAGCCAGTCTTCCGTGAGATTGGTTTCGTGAGCTAACTATGTTATGGGTCATCTAGAATAGACGTTTTCGCCAAAACAAACTACGTCTATCTAGCGTCGAGTAGATAATGAAAACAAACTACGTCTATCTAGCGTGGGGTAGATAATAAATACAAACTGCGGCTATCTAGCGTGGGGTAGATAATAAAAACACACTACGTCTATCTAGCGTGGGGTAGATAATAAAAGCAAACTGCGTCCATCTAGCGTGGGGTAGATAATAAATACACACTATGTCTATCTAGCGTGGGGTAGATAATAAAAACAACCGCGTCTATCTAGCGTGGGGTAGATAATAAAAACAACCGCGTCTATCTAGCGTGGGGTAGATAATAAAAACAAACTGCGTCTAACTAGCGTGGGGTAGATAATAAAAACAAACTGCGTCTAACTAGCGTGGGGTAGATAATAAAAGCAAACTGCGTCCATCTAGCGTGGGGTAGATAATAAAAGCAAACTGCGTCCAACTAGCGTGGGGTAGATAATAAAAACAACTGCGTCTATCTAGCGTGGGGTATGTAATAAAAACAAATTGCGTCCATCTAGCGTGGGGTAGATAATAAAAACAAACTGCGTCTATCTAGCGTGGGGTCGATAATAAAAACAAACTGCGTCAATCTAGCGTGGGGTAGATAATAAAAACAAACTGCGTCAATCTAGCGTGGGGTAGATAATAAAAACAAACTGCGTCAATCTAGCGTGGGGTCGATAATAAAAGCAAACTGCGTTCATCTAGCGTGGGGTAGATAATAAAAACAAACTGCGTCAATCTAGCGTGGGGTCGATAATAAAAGCAAACTGCGTTCATCTAGCGTGGGGTAGATAATAAGAACAAACTGCGTCTAAATAGCGTGGGGTAGATTTTTTTTTTTTTTTTTTTTTTTTTTTTATTGTATCCATAACAGTACAAAATACATGCAACGTTTCACAATGCGGAGACTAACAGCGGCACTTATCCCTCAACTTGTGTAAAGCGCTGAAGAAACGTTTCAGCGGGTCCCCATTTCTTTGCAAAGGCAGTGTGGGACATTCCAAGTTTCTCTAGTTTATAACTATAGCTAATTGTGTATACAGCACCTTTGAAGCTTGGCTTGGAATTACCCCACTTACATTTATAAATACACTTTTTTACTATCATCAAGACATGATTAAATAAATCACAAAAATGGGTAGACGAATGCCCAATAAAACCGTTTTCTCTGTTATTAATGTGTCAGCTGTGAAGCCAGTCGCTTTAGCCAGTACCCGCCCCAGTTCATTCCATATGGGATTAACAACTGGACAATAGTAAAAAAGATGGACGAGAGATTCTGTTTCACATTTACAAAAAGAGCATGCATCACAATTTGTCAGCCTACACATTCGGAGATACTTATTCGTGACACAAATTCTGTGTAAAATCCTATACTGAAAGGTTCTCAGTCGTTCATTGACAGACGCATTAACAGGTAGCAGGTATAGAGCTCGCCATTCCTTCTCATCTATGGTCTCTCCAAGAACTCTCGACCACTTTTCCTCATTTTTGCGATTTGTAGGTAACAAAGTAATCAAACCCCTATAAACATCATTGCACACTCCCTTCGATCTATACAGATATTCTAAATAGGGGTATACTAGTACGGTATCCTGGCCACTTCTCTCCTTAAGATCTATCCTCCACTCTCTCGGAATGGCATGCATCATACTATAAAAATCTGCAAAGTTCATACTCACATCATATTTTCTAATAAATTCTTCCCATCCGAGTGGCTCACCATTTATATTGAAAAGATCCTTGGTATAGATGATACCCTTCTCGATAAACTCATTTTTCCGCCTAGTGAGATTTTCGTTTGTCATAAAATATGTATTCCATATAGGGAAACCTGAACAATCGCAGTCTAAATTTAATTTACTCTGTCTGTACCATAACCACGATTTAAAAACGTCTGCCCAAAAGGGGTTCGCTATCTTTATAAAAACAAACAAACAGCGTCTATTTAGCGTGGGGTAGATAATAAAAACAAACTGTGTCAATCTAGCGTGGGGTAGATATTAAAAACAAACTACGTCAATCTAGCGTGGGGTAGATAATAAAAGCAAACTGCGTCTATCTAGCGTGGGGTAGATAATAAAAACAAACAGCGTCGATCTAGCGTGGAGTAGATAATAAAACAAACAGCGTCTATCTAGCGTGGAGTAGATAATAAAAACAAACTGCGTCCATCTAGCGTGGGGTAGATAATAAAAACAAACTGCGTCAATCTAGCGTGGGGTAGATAATAAAAACAAACTACGTCAATCTAGCGTGGGGTAGATAATACAAGCAAACTGCGTCTATCTAGCGTGGGGTAGATAATAAAAACAAACTACGTCAATCTAGCGTGGGGTAGATAATAAAAGCAAACAGCGTCTATCTAGCGTGGGGTAGATAATAAAAACAACTTGGTCTATCTAGCGTGGAGTAGATAATAAAAACAAACAGCGTCTATTTAGCGTGGGGTAGATAATAAAAACAAACTGCGTCTATCTAGCGTGGGGTAGATAATAAAAACAAACTGCGTCAATCTAGCGTGGGGTAGATAATAAAAACAAACTACGTCAATCTAGCGTGGGGTAGATAATACAAGCAAACTGCGTCTATCTAGCGTGGGGTAGATAATAAAAACAAACTACGTCAATCTAGCGTGGGGTAGATAATAAAAGCAAACAGCGTCTATCTAGCGTGGGGTAGATAATAAAAACAAACTACGTCAATCTAGCGTGGGGTAGATAATAAAAACAACTGCGCCTATCTAGGGTGGGATAGGTCATAAAAACTACGTCTGTCCAGCAGGTGGTATGTAAGAAAAACGAACGTAAAGTCGCTAACTTCATGTTCATACGAAAGAACTTAATTTCATAAACCGCATATCTGCTTATATCCTTGTTCGAAATATGTTTCTGTGTATCAGTGTGTATTTTTCGCTATTGATTTAGATATTTACCAGTGATATCTCATTTGTTTTTCCATCTCTATTGATGCGTTTCCCATCTCTATTGATGTGTTTCCCTATTTCTTGGCAATAAGTAATTATTCGTTCTAAATACCAGCCCTCCTTTTGCCATATATGCCCAGATCGCATGCGCATAAACCATATGCAAATCACATTTACATAGTCCCATATAGTTAAAGTAAGACATTCCTACATATATATGCCGCAAGAAAATATATAATGCATAAAATGCACTAATATATCTTGTCAAAAGTGTGCCATAATACTAGAATAATGTCTACATCACATTCGTATACAAAATACTACAATTATGCATATATCATATGTTTATATAAAGTGCTAAAATTATGCATTTATAATTCGTATATATAAAGCAGTACAATTATACATGTCATATTTCTATAAGTCATGGCTCCATGCGTTGGCCCCTGGCATTCACCCATGCCTAGCCATCGCTGCCACAGTGTGATTTATGGTCCGGCCCATCCTTCACTGGCCGCCTCTGTTTGCCGACCAACACCACAGGTTTTCCACTCTCAGTTGCTTGTTCACCCCGCCACTGTTTGTTTTATATGTTTTTCCCGGTATTGTCGTCCTCACCAACATCCACACCCAGAATTTTGCCAGCACGATAGATCCGTCACAAAAACCTGTACGCTGGCCGTAGAGAAAGCGGTGCAGGCCCTATACAGGGGCGCACTGTTGGGCTGACAGAAACGTTTTACCAACCGCGCTAATGTTTTTTTTTAATTCAAATATCATTTATCTCTGGAGCTTCCTCTTAAAGGAATGCTATATATCAAGATCACACTTTATTGCATTATATCGCCACTGTCATGTTCAAAGGTGAAGCCTAGCTAGAGCTGCGTTTTCATAACAGTGGGGCACTTTTATTTTAAGGGATGATTGTGGAGAGAGAGAGACCGAGCCACGTGGGGGGGGGGCTCAAAGAGGGAGTGAGAGAGAGACAGGGCCACGGGGGGTGGAGGCTCGCAGAGGGAGTGAGAGAGAGAGAAAGGGCGACCGGGCGGGGTGGGGGGGGGGCTCGGAGAGGGAGTGAGAGAGCCAGGGCCACGGGGTGGGGGGGGGCTCGGAGAGGGAGTGAGAGAGCCAGGGCCACGGGGTGG